>JAYMFT010087862.1:0-14104 GCA_038088735.1 Panulirus argus | reverse complement strand
TATATATATATATATATATATATATATATATATATATATATATATATATATATATATATATATATATATGCTGTAAAAGGTTTTAGTTCTAATAATGGATGTAGCTTTATTTCTTAACAGAAAGTAAAAGCTCTTGCATTCAATTCAGGTAATGTGAAGTGCTCGTTTGTTTTGTCCTGTTAGGTCATTGAAGAACAACTGTACTGTCAGGTTGCCTCACTTTTACAAGACAAGTGTCCAGAATCCAGATTCCATGAAAATTTTTTAAGTGATCCACTGACCTGAGTGCTGTTTGACATGGTTTACATCATATATACTAAGTGTAGTATCACCTAACATTAATTTTAAGATATTAATATTCAAGTTCTATAAACTGGGAGCATTGTATATGCTGTCAGATCTGGATAGCCTTTGCTTTTGATAATCCAGAATATGTATTTTGAAACATTAGCTTTTCTTCATGAGAATTGTGCTTTCCCATTCCCTTTGAATCGAAAGCGTCTTGTGGTTTTGTGTTTTGCACGGAGCACCTGATCACTCAAAGTTGTTTCATTCATTATTTAACTAGTTCAGTTACATATTACATGCCTTGTTTAAAGTCATCCTGATAATAGAGAGACTTTTGAGGCAAGTAGGAGGCAAATATTAAACCTCTACTTTGTGGCAGACTACAAATCCATTTCATTGTTAGATATATCCTCAGCTTGCTATCAAGTTCATAAGCTGGTTTTGGAGTTTTAAGCAGTATTTTTACATAACATGGACAAGGAAGCTGAGGATGCACATCCTATCCCAGTTCTTTGGTGGTTACTGCATCTATCTATCTATATCTCTGACACTTGTTCCCAACTGGAACTCCCTCAAGGGGATGGCCATTGCAATAGTCTCCATAATTACTGCATCTGAAAAAATGCCTCTCTAGTACTGGATAGGGAGCGAGAGAAAGAAGTTTAGCTGTGGTAACTGTTGGTACATATTTCATCTGATTAACTATCAGTATGTGGTCACTAGTAGTGATGAAAACCATTGTTATGAGCTGTATGGAAGGTAATCTAATAAATCTTATTCCAAATGTTGCTAGACAGGATAACTTCAAGATATGATATTGTCAGTAAAATTTACAATATAGACTGAAAAGTCTTAAGTTTCAGAACTCATTTTTTTTTATTTTTTTTTTTTTTGCTATCATATAACTGCTGTTTTTGACAAAATACTTATTATTTGTACTTACTGTACATAGCAGGTACTGGGCGTGTAATTGTGTTTGAGGACACTAGTTTTATACATTCATTTATAAAAAAATTTTTGCTCATTCATACTTTGATTTATTTATAGAAAATTACCTTTGATTTAAGTATTTATTAAGATTTGCATATAGGAAGATCTCCAGTCCAATTTCCTTGTGATGAAGCAGTGCTTGAATTATGGATTTTTTTCTGATAATACTGTTGATGCCAGTCTCTCTGGTTGGTCTAGATTAAGGCCCGAGCATTTTGTAAATTTAACTGTAATGGTATTTTCCACCCATATTGATTTTTTAATGTTATTAGTAGATATAGTATGAAACATAGCAAAGCATTTTAAAAACATTTATTTATTGTCTTTACCCAAAATTCTTCCTTGTCTCCATTTCTAACAAGTGGAATGTAGACTAAGGTAAAAAATTTTTATTTACAAAAATGATGAAATGCTGGGAGCAGTGTCAGGCACAGCTAAAGTTAAGGAAACTGGGGAGGTTGGAGGCAGATCTTGCATTTCATCCATCTTAGGAGCTGGTGTTGATGTGTATGGAGGTTTTCAAAGTGTAGCTGTTACTCAGGAATATCATGTGCATGAAATGGGCTTGGTAAGAGGCTTGGAGTTCCTCCTGTTCCTGTTTGTGTAAAATGCTTCGAAGCCATCTAAGAATTTTTTCAAGAGTCAGTTGCTTGATAATATGCGATATACACATTTTTTCTTGCTGGGAGTTTAAACTCTTCTGTTCCCTGGATCTATGTACCGATCTCCCAATTTTATCCCCAGATATAAACCTGTCGCATCACAGACCAACTGGCCAGTATCTAATTTCTCTAGAATTTCCTCTTTACATCATTATACTCACCTGGATGCTTGTTGGACACCATTAGAAGAAAAAAAGAGAGCAAAAACCACAATAAATAGTGAGAGAAGTTTGAAGCACTGCATTGTCATGGGCTATGGTAATGTACAGAAAATGAAACATTGGCCTTCAGAAACTTAGGTGCCATTTTGGTAGGAATCTTGGATATGCAGATGCTGGAATTTTAGTTGTTTTTATGCTGTGGATATTTGAACTGGAGATTGTCCTAAACTAAAGTATAACTAGTGTCTCTGTGTTTGGCTAATATTAAAAAGAATTTAATGGTGATGTAATATGTATTTGATTGAATTACTATGAATTGTTTCCAGGTATGTATTTGTTAGTGAAATCATTCTTAGCCAAAAGAACATCATCCATATTTAGGTCGTATACATAAAGATGTTCTAATTGATTTCTGAAGAGGTATTTTCAAGTATATGAATATTACTCACAAAATTTTTGCCTCTTTTAAGCATTCAGAAAAATTATTTCATAATTGAATGAAAATTGAAATGCAGTAAGGTTATTCAGTTTTATGTTACATCTTTCTGTGAATTTGAATGAGCAGCTTTAACTGCAGAGATTCTTTTGCTATATATCACAACTGGGTGTCTCACAAGCATTACATAACATAGCTACATATTTGTTAAGAGAATATTACTGAGGAAGTTCTTAATTTCTGGAAAAGGAGTACAATCTTGTCAAGGAACTTTAAACTTCAAAGGAGTCTACCTGTTCCCTGTTACTGACTGTAGTGCAACTTTGAAGCAGCATAAGGTCCCTTGAAAGGGGTTTCGGAGTTATGTGATAATAATAACGATGTTAATGATGGTGATAATGATAATAATAATGAAATAAATGATAACAGTAATAATAATAAGCTTAATGATAATAATGGCAATTAATGATGATGATAATGATATATGTAGCACTAGAAACAACGGATGAAGAAATGGCCTCATTTGCTCACATCCATTCACAAGTTTGTACGTAAAGTGCACTTTTTTTCATTCGTACTTGCTTTTGATAGACCTGGGACCTTCTAGTCTCTGCTATGATATCATATCTTGTAGATCCATTAAATCCCAAAACAAAGTCTACATTCCTCCATTCTTAAAGCTGCAGAAGCTGAGATATTTGCATTGTGAAACACTGTCCCCACATGCCAATACTTCTAACAGAGGAGTGTGCTAATCCTTCACTGGTTCTTCATCTTCATACTTACAGCTATAATGAGACCCTATTTGCCTTAACTGTTACACTCAGAAGAACGTTGCTAAATATACATATATATTTTACATGAAAGCAAGATTTTACTGGACTCTGCCTACTTGAAGTTATACCACAAGTAAAAATCAGTCAAGGCTGTATTATTGTTAGTTGATGAAATAGAGTACAACCTTGTCAAAGAATTACCCTTTTCAAAGGAGTCCATCCTGTCTTTGCTACTGTGTATAGCACAGACTACATGGTAGTGGTGAAAGGAGAAAGTCGAGAATTAATGTCAATAAAAGAAAGGTTATTAAGTTTAGCTCGGGAAAGAGCCTGGTTGATTGGAGTTTAAGTTTGAATGGAGAGAAACTGAAGGAATTGGAATGCTCTATATACCTGGGAGTTGGACATGACAGTGGATAGAACCATGGGAACTGAAGTAAGCCACAGGGTGGGTGAGGGGGCTAAGGTTCTGGGAGCCTTGACAAGTGTGTGGAAAGAGCAGTCACTGTCTTTGAGTGGCAAAGATGGGTATGTTTGATGGTATAAAAGTCCCTACAATGCTCTGTGGATGTGAAGCATGGGCTCTCAGTGGAAAAGTACAGAAGAGGATGGATGTTTTGGAAATGAAATGCTTGAGAAAAACATTTCGCATGAGGAAGGTTGATTGAGTAAGAAATGACAGGGTAAAAGAGAGGTGATGTAGTAAGAAGAGAATGGTTAAGAGAGTTGAAGAGAGTGTGCAAAATTGGTGGCTGACATGTGGAGAGAATGATTGAGAGACTGACTAAGAGAGTATATAGGTCAGAAGTGGAGGGAACAAGGTTAAGGGAAAAAACATGGTGAAATGGAAGGATGGAATGAAAGAATTTTGGATAGACTTGGGCTTGAATGTGCTGGAGAGTGTGAGGTGTTTGTAGAATAAAGCAGATTGGAGCAATTTGATGTACAGAGGTTGACAAACTGTCACTGGGCTGAACCAAGGTACATGAAGTGGTAGAGGGAAACCAAGGAAAGGTCTGTGAAGTTTGGTTGTGCATTGGGGTTCTGGTTTCTGTGCATTAGTGCATTATACATGACAGCTAGAGTGTGGATGTGGGCAAATGAGGACAAACTTCATTGCTTCTAGTGCTACTACACTAAAGTGGCAAATGGCAACCAAGCATGAAAAAATTATATGTTTGTGTATATTTTAAATTTACATATATTACAGGTAAATGACATTTAAACTTGCATTAGGTATACAGAGCACCAAAGGTTTTGATATGTTCAGACCATAATCTGTGGCCCACATATTTCTATATCCATAAAATTCCAAAATTCAGATGTTACCTGGTCCCAAAGATTAATCTATATTTGATATTCTACCTGTATAGGAGAATTGAAACATCTTACAAACCGAAAATTACTGTGATATCCAGTGTATATGATCAGTTAGAAATATAATCCCTTGATGTTTTATAAATTCATAGATATTTTATTAAAAGTTTTACTTTGTTAAACTGTAGCATAATTTGAAATTAATGTACTAAATTTCCATTGACATTTCGTACATGTTTACTTGATTATTTTCTTGTTTTGATTGCAGATTCATTGGTACATATAAATTTGTAGTGCTTTTATCTGAGATGTAATATAAATCATATAATAGTTTGTAGTTGTTTTGAAGTTTCAAACAGAATTTAGGCAGACTTATCTATAAAAACTACAAAATAGATTTACCTTTATAACGTAGCAAGTAATAGAATGATGAAGACCCCGTAATCAAAGTGCTTATACCATAGGTGCTTTTCCTGATAATACCGAAAGAACATGTTTATTCACTACATTTGAAAGGGATCTCCCCAGTAACGTAAAAAAAGAAAAATCAAATTGCAAAGAAGTCTCATGATTGCATTACATATATTTCATGCTGTTGTAAAAATTTTTAAAAATGTATCTAGACATCTTAAATATTTAAGTTTTTAACCCATTCACTGTGGGTGTTATGTATTTGTTAGGATATTTCACTGTGTGAGCTCTGTGGCTAGGGTTTTTACAATAAAAACTCATGATTTTCTCACCTTTGCCTTGAGGCGAAAGGTAATGGTTGAGGCGAAAGGTAATGGCATTCCAAGCATAGTTACTAGATAATATAGCCAAAACTTTTTCCATGCACTGGTCAGTCTAAGAATCTAAGTGATGTCCAGGAGGCATGTACAAAAACTGTACCATCTTGTTACATAATGATTTGTGAAGCAGTGACACTCAAACAAATTAATAGATATTAGTGGGGAAAATCTATGGAATCATATTTGTTTGTTTCAGAAATATGTGCATGTCACCACACATGCTTGACATTACCCATGGCATACCTAATATGCTTGGCAGTAAAGCAGCATAAGTTAGAGGATGCATAGCACACCCAAATAGCACTTCACCAGATTATGTGGTATGTTATTTTACTTGGAAAGGTATGTTCTGGTTAATCTCAATAGCAAAGCAATGAAGATATATATTTAGAGTATTTGAGAGTCTCCTGTTCACAGAGTGTACAGTATAATGGATGTTAGGGCTGCCACAGTCAAAATGTTGGATGATATAAATTTCTGTTACTGCCTAATGGAATTTTGCCATTTTAAGGTGCACTGGGGAGAAGCCTAATTAAAGCTAAATGGCTTGTCATGGTTATGATAGTTTAAAGTTTATAGTTTCAAGGAAAGCAATATGTATCTTTATGTGGAAAAAGTTGTGGTATATACTTTCATAAGAGAAATATTTTCGTAGCATGTGAAGTACAAATAGTTGTGAATAGCCAAAAATTACAATCTAAATAGTGTTTTGGATACCTTGTGTGTTGTACACTCCAGTGATTGTATGTTAAGAAAATAAATAGCAGTATTACATAGGAAATATTTATATTTAAACCTAAACTGTGTTTGTTTATGCTTCCCAAAGGTAGAGGAATAGTGCACTCCAGGTGGTATTTTGAACAAGAAGAATGACAATTTACAATGATAGAAAATGGAATTAAGGAGGGTGATTACAGAAAAATTGACTGGTGATAAGAGTGAGAAGAGATGTGTACCATAGGAATAGCTGTAAGGAGACAGAAATAAGTATACCAGAAGGGAAAATATTACAATAGAAAAGTAAGAAGAGCAATACAACTCTTAAAGATTGGAAAGCCTGAGGCACAGATGGAGTTGTGAGCAAGACGGAGCAAGATGCCCTAAAGTGATATGGAAAGTGAGTGTGGAAGCATGGAAAAGGTGCCCAATGATAAGACAAAGACAGTTATTATACTGCTGTATAAAGGAAAGTGGGGTAAAGGTGAGTGTAAGATTTATGGAGAAACAAGTCTTCTTAGCACAGTTGGCAAGTTGTATGGGAGGATAGTGATTGATTTTGTTGAAAGGATTAGTGAGCCTATATGAAGCCTTCATTGATAAGGAACAAGGTGGATTTTGAAAAGGAATTGGTGTGTAGACCACATTTTTGCACTTAGGTAAGCACAGGAGAAAGTTTTAGAGGAAAAGAAGGTGTATATAGCAATTATGGATGAAAGGCATGTGATAAAGTGATGGGAAGAAACTCTGGGAAGCTTTGACTCTTTGGTGTACATGGAAGAATTTGAAAGAAGTAAAGGCTTTTATTATAGAAATAGTGCATGTATGAAAGTATGTGCAGTAATCAGTGAGTGATTTGAAATAAGCATGGAAGTGCATTAAGGTTATGTTATTTCACATGGATACATAATGTATTTATGAATAGGGTATTTTGTTGGATTAGAGTGAGATGGGATGACTGTGGTGGGATACTTAACGATCAATAAACTAGTGAAGTTTCCACAGTTGTATTCAGATGCTTGTGTGGTTTTAGGTAGATCAGACAGAGGTAGGTAGAATAGTGGGTTGGTTTAATGATGCATGTAGGAGGAAGGTGAAAGTGAATAAAAGTGAGATGCTAGTTTTTGAAAAGTTAGGAAGGTTAGATTATAAGATCAGTTTGCTTAGTGAAGAACTGGAAGTTTCTGATGAGTTTAGATATTGATAGCTAAGTTGAGGAATAATGGTTGTGGGAAAGCTGAAGTTGAAGGAAGTCATTCACGGAGAAAAATTTGGATGCACTGAAAGATCTAGTGAATGAAGGTTGCTCATGTATGGCTTTGAAATCCAAGTGGATATAGGTCAGGTTAGGTCAGAATAAGAACAGAAAAGATGGCTGATTTGTTTTGTGCAGTTTAGAAATGCAAATGTGATCAAGTCCGTACTTCTTTCTCATCCATGGTGGGCAAATTAGATCTCTAAACTCCCTTTACTACCCCTCTCTCTTATTTCAGGTAATATCTTTGTTGACCTCCTGTGGACCTCCTTAACAAATCTTTGTAGCTCTTTAAGTGCAGTGACCAGACTCAAAAGTGTGTTCAAGTTTGGTCTGTGTTGTGAATATCTTGTCATACATTTCCTTGATCATTTACTTGAATGCTCTTTTGATTTTTGCGAGCAGACAGTGATAGTCTCCTGATGTGAAGCTCAAGCAGAAGTTCAGATAAGTTTCTGTCACACTGATTCCTGTAATTTATTTCCTGCTAGAAAATAATTTGAGGCCTCCTTTCAGTTTAATTAGGTCAGCATTTACTGTGTTCCATCCTCATTACTTTGAACTTAATCTGGCTGAATTTCATCAACCATATATCAATCAGACCATCTCTGATCCCCTTGCAAGCTAGTACCATCCTGATCATTCCTTCCTGCTGTCTTGACTTTGCATTACTTCTGTGTCCATTCACCAAGTTATTTACTTGGATCAAAAATAGCAGCCCGGGGATCACAAATCCCAAACCCTGAGGCAATCCACTGGTGACGTCTGCCCATTTCGAGAATGCTGATGATGTATCAGTCCTCCTAGCTCTAGTATGCTCAGTGATGTGCTGATGCAAGAAATGTTTTTGGCATACACTCAAGGAACTTGTGTCTTCCTGAACCTATTTCCACGTGAATCTAAATTTTCAGTACCTTTCTTTGTAGCTGAAGTCCTTCAATCACAGTAGTTTACCATCTCTGGGAAATGAAATGTTCCTACTGCTTCCTTAATCGTTCTGATTATTCCTTCGTTATTTCTTGGCGTACTGTTGTTATGAATTAATGTAATTGCATATATGGTTGAAAATCATCAATATGCTTGTCTTTTTTGTCAGTCTTCCCACTATGTACTGCATAAATTCACTCTTAATATCTGGAATGTACTGTCATCCTTCACTGAGAGGGCTAAATCCTCTACCCTGTTTTCTTTCCTCTCCCTTCCAGACTGATCCACGAATTCTGTATCTGTACCGTTTACTAACATTCCATCTGCATCTCCATTTATTATATTTACTTCGAGGTTTTGAACCACTTTGCAAACTTTTTCTCCCCAATTTTGTTAGGAGGGTTGTTTCGTGCTCTGGTCTCATTTGATGCATTTGGACTCTGGGGATGGGTAGAGATATTTAACCTACCCTAGGGAGGGGGGAGCGGAACCCACAAGACAAGAAAGATGTCGACAATTGATAATCCCTGTAAAGTTTTTGTTTATAACATGTTTTCTGTTATTTGATCAAATTCTTTATAAATTTCTTTAAATTTCATCTCCCTTTTACTGGGCTCCAAAGATTTTACCACTGTATTCCTGCAGTCTCGCTCCTCTCAGTTCTATCAGTTATGAAGAAAAACCCCTGAAATCATCTTAGGTAAGTTTCTCGGCTAAATTTATCATTTCCTGGCAACACATCTGCATATCAAGAGGTAATCATGTGGTTGTCTTGTGCACTTTGACTTTACTGATTTTCCAACTTTTATCTCCAAACTTGTATTTAGCAACTACATCTCATCAATTAGCTGTTATCTTCTTAAGCTATTCATTTAGCTGTTATCTTCTTAAGCTATACTTTCTTTTTTGTTCAGTAGGTATAACTTATCCACACCAAGGACCATCACCAACTTCATCTGCTGACCTCCTAGCTAAAATTTCACTTGAGAAATGATGTGTGGCTGTTATGATACTTTCTTGTCTTAGTATTTTATCATATTTAGTATCACCGTTCATATATCCTGAACATTTCGTACTTTTTTTAGCCTTAAGTCAACACCTCAGCTCTGCTCCCTATAACCCTATTCCTATCTGTTCCTTTGTTCATATTTCTATGGATAACAGATTATAAATAATATAGACTCAGATTACTGTCCATCATCATCTGCCTAAGGCCTGTGGCTTTCTCCACCTTATTATCATCATGCCTACGTGCACTGAAGCATATTTTTGTGCGAATGCACTCTGCACAAATCTTCCTCCTATTTGATATAAATATATTTCAAATGATGTTGAAAACAAGGCCAATGTCATCATTTACATGATATTATTTTATGATCTGGACCAACTACTTTGCCTCTGCATTCCTTAGTTTCACTGGCGTAGACCGGCCACCCAAGAACTGACCATTAATCCTTCATCTTTTCTGGAGTGTAAAGCTGTGGAATCCTCTTTCTTTCTTCCTATAAGCTTTCCACTTTCAAGAGTCTAGTCTACAGTCACATAAGGAGCTCTAATTCAACTCCTCATTTTTTTCCCCATCCTTGGGCTTTCCTTTTATCCAAGATGGTCATGATGAACATATATCATTTCCCATGCCATACTGGTTACTGTGTATTAAAATTAAAGGGGCACGACAGTCGTGGGAATAATCGTCAGTAGCAAGTGTTACGGCAGCAACAAAGATAAAAATTTTTTTGAGTTGATAAATACCTACTCAGAAACTGTATAAATAGACAAGGGAATATCTCTCGTATTTATTCACTTAAATGTTTAGTATTCATCCGATTGAGATAGACTATAGCTGTTTTGTACAATTAAAGGAATTGATTTATTAATTTGATTAACTAGTGATAGGTAATACAAAGTTTCGTAGGTTAGGTCCACAGGAAATCTACTTTCCTCTGTCAGCGTCATGTTACCATGGAAACGAATAAGGTAAGTAATACCAAAACAAGTGAAGTATTTGTAGTTTCAAGAAGATCATCAAGTTTACATTTGTTTTCCGAAAAACCTGAAATGCTGTTTAGAGTGTAACTGCCAAATTACCTTTATGTATCAATTAGCTTTCCTTACAGTAACAGCTGTTCATTTTACCCTCAAAGTCACTGCACCTTCACAATATTTGATTATCACAAAATTGATAGTGCCTTGTGAGTAACATATTATAATAAACATTGTTCTTTGAAGATCATAAGCAGTGAGATGATTAAATTGTTATATGTGGAAAATTATGATTGAATCCACATTAACTTTAACTTGAAGCAAAAACGAGTGATGAGATCACTATTAGAACAAAAAAAATGAAGTTGTTACACTCTGGAAATTACGCAAATGTAAATTAGGATGATGCCCATGTTTTCGAAACCTGTTATAACTAGTAATATTGTTATGCAGGCACCTCACCCTAACATTGATAGGCTTCTTTTTCTCGTGAAAATAAGTTTTAGATTTGAAAATGAATCAAGTGGCAAATGAACGCAATTGCAGTGAATACGCTTCCTCTTTCATCTCAGATTACTGTACTGGAGACGTTGTAAGGGAATAATGCATATACCATTTTCTTTATTGGACAGACATCATCATTCAAGTAAGAGTTAAACAGTATAAGAATAACGACTGAGTATGGTACTTACGACGAAAGGAAAAATTACGAGTTAGAAAATGTCGAAGATAGCTAAGATGTTTGCAGTTACCGTGCGTCTTTGGCCTATTGAAAGCTATATGGTATGAAAAGTAATTACATGATTAAAGGCTGGCAAGTTCTGAACGGCTGTAATATTGTGTTTGATTAATACAGTACCAAGCATGCTTGGGAAAGCAGCAAAGTTGCAATAACAACATTACCTTAAAGCACATGGAATTTAGTGGAAATATGATGTTATTTAGAAGTCAAAACTTCTTTTTCTTTTCCAACAGAAAAAAGTTCGTAGAGACTGAACACTCTTAAGGTACGTAATAATCCGTTAAGAATAGCCAGGCAGCATTAAAGTTTGCATGGTGAAATTAGTATGCCTCAATAACAAATTGTAACTCTAACTAGGAAAAAAAATATATAACCCCCCCCCTCCCCCTTTGGACACGTTCTTGATCTTATTAGGAAAAAAATCCTCTAGCAACAGTTTCTTGTTTATAATAGAAAAAAAAATATTTCCCACTTAGGCTCGGCCAGTGGTTCAGTCGTCTATAGTTTGCTTGTTAGCCAGAACTTTCAAGAACGCGAGGGACAGCAACTGTACCCGAAAGCGACGTCAGACACGAGTCATGGACAAGCCAC
The DNA here is from genome assembly GCA_038088735.1 of Panulirus argus. Taxonomy (NCBI): domain Eukaryota; kingdom Metazoa; phylum Arthropoda; class Malacostraca; order Decapoda; family Palinuridae; genus Panulirus; species Panulirus argus. The sequence continues at coordinate 2,468 of JAYMFT010087862.1, read as the reverse complement.
AGATCCTCTCGTACATAGAGAAGAGCCTTAATTACAGTGCCTTTGACGTGAAATGGATCCCTTGCTCTGCCAAAGTGGTGGCCATCGGTAGTCACCCCCGAGGTACAGGAGCGATGCAGGTAAGTCCTATGGACATTTTTGGTGAAAGTGGAGTTTAAGCTCTATCCATGGTAATTATATATACTTCCCTTGCGGCAATTTGTTAATCGTTTTGTATATGATTAACCGCACTGTGCGATTCACATGAAAAGGATAATGATCACATTGTTTGTTAACTACACTTCCCCATATTAATTTACTTTACGGCCACCACAGATATGATTTTTAGATATGGAAGATATAAATTAGTGGACGTTATAGAAATTAGTTAGAATGTTGCTAAATAATTTGGAACATTATATTGCTTCATTATAATGATAAATATGGTAGTTGGGAGGGATATGAAGATCAGGGAAAATTTGAGGCTAATTGATATACCATTAAATACTTGGAAATCAATGTGTTATCTTTCTGTTTACATTATTTGATGATTGAAATAGTAGTTTTAGTGGATGCATGACAAAAGTAACACAGAAATAGTAAAGTTCTAGTAGGTGTACGACAGAAGTAACGCTGATATCACTAAACATTGAAATCCACTGAATCCAAGAGTGTAAGTTGGTTAGATACGTAGATCGTACCACCAGTGGAAAGTGTGGCGCTACATCTTAGGGTTGGCGATTGTGGTACAAAATTATACAAAGACAGTAAACTTCTGATATGTACATAAATTTCATTAGTTGACTGGGTCATCTACAGGTGTATTTCACCAACAGTACAGCGGTCCTCTAGGATTTCACATGATTTCATTGTTTAAGGAGACTCGGAAAACATGGATCTGGAAGAAATGCATTTCAATGAAGTTTTTGCTAGAAGGGTAATTTACTAGTGTACATCTACAATTTTCTTAGCTTTGAATATTGAGGGTTTGTTTTGAAATGTTAATTTGTTTTTAAAGATTAAGATTGGCAGAAGATGATTTGGAGCATTATATTTTGAATATGTGATAATGCTTATTCACTAGGAAAAAATAAGTGTGATAATTATAAAAGTAGATAATACACTTATAGCCAAAATAATATTGAAATATATCAACATTAAATTAATTTTCTGCTGGTGATTTATGGCGGCTCGTTGTGTCATCTGTTTGTCGACATCAGGCATCATTTTAGTGCTCAATCATGAATGTGACCGTTTTGTTTTGAGTAGAATTGAAAATTAAGCTACATCTTAATTGTTAGGGGGTTATGAGGTTGTCATAGATTCATTTTTTATTTTTTCAAGTGTATTGCCTAACTGTAATCTAATTCATCTCACTTTCCCTAATGTACTACCATCACCATTGTATCATTCAGTAAGATATGATTCCTCATTTGTGCACTGCAGCTATTATTGTATTCCCTAGACACTACACTTAACAATGAGGAACAAAATCACTCGGTATTTACTTGGAAGAAATCATTAGACAGAGGAGCATGGTATGAAGCTTCATTTATTTTGTTAAAGTATTGAATAATGACATTGAGGATGGCTATGATGATCTGGGAAAATGTGCTTCAAAAGGAAGCGAAACATTTGTAGATATCATCATGACTGATGAAACTTACGAACTTATAATAACTTCTAGAAATAACCTAGATTTATCTTATTTTCTGTGTTACTTGAATCAAATGTGAATTGTATGGTGTCATATGCTTCCATTTCAGTTGCTGAGAGGATTATTTGTTTTCTGTTCTTTCTTTCTTTGCTGAGCTTGTTTACTTCCTCATGCAGCAAATACTAATGAGAAGGCATTAATTAGGACATTCAGTTGCCTGTGCTGTCACAGCTAACAAAAAAATGCAACCAGTACAGGGGGAAGGCAGATGATAGTGTTTTCTTTATCTTTTTCAAGTGATTATGTTTTGGTACTCGGTTAAAAGGAGTGTATGGAGATAGAGAAGAGGGGAAAATTCTCATATTTAAGGCTTGGTCTCATTGAGGACTTTTGTCTGCGCTTGTTCCCTCTGACTCAAAATGAAATGTGGATGTGAATTTTTTTTTTTCAACATGATTCTTAACTTTTTGCAATGGTAAGAAAATACTTTCTGATGAACAATCTTTTATGGTAGACTTGACTTTTTTAGCCATGTTGTTAAACAGATTTCAAACCCCAGTAAGGAAGTGGGTGCTGGGAAAAAAAGTTGTAACTTCTCATTGGTAAGAACCTTTTTCTGTCAATACAAGGTGTCGAGAAGATAGAGGGAGAAGAACAAATAGTTGAGAAGCAGGGCAAAAATAAATCTACGAGGCTTTCTGAAAAGGGCTTTAGGAACTCTGTAAGGTTAAGGTGTAAGAGTTTCTGCAGGCACCTTTGCACCTTCCATCATATATATATATATATATATATATATATATATATATATATATATATATATATATATCTCGGG
>JAYMFT010087851.1:0-14105 GCA_038088735.1 Panulirus argus | reverse complement strand
CCCCCTGGTGTATAGTTCCCCCCCCCCGGTGTATAGTTCACCCTTGGTGTATAGTTCCCCCTGGTGAATAGTTCCTCCCATGGTGTATAGTTCCCCCCGTGGTGTATAGTTTACATGCTGACACATCAGCTTCAGTGGGGAGTGTAAGATGAGAGGGATGAGTGGTGATGGGGAGTGTAAGATGAGAGGGATGAGTGGTAGTGGAGAGTGTAAGATGAGAGGGATGAGTGGTAGTGGGGAGTGTAAGATGAGAGGGATGAGTGTTGGTGAGGAGTGTAAGATGAGAGGGATGAGTGGTAGTGGGGAGTGTAAGATGAGAGGGATGAGTGGTGGTGGGGAGTGTAAGATGAGAGGGATGAGGAGTGGTGGGGAGTGTTAGATGAGAGGGATGAGTGGTGGTGGTGAGTGTAAGATGAGAGGGATGAGTGAAGGTGGGGAGTGTTAGATGAGAGGGATGAGTGGTGGTGGGGGGTATTAGATGAGAGGGATGAGTGTTGGTTGAGAGGGATTAGTGGTGGTTGGGAGTGTAAGATGAGAGGGATGAGTGGTGGTGGGGAGTGTTAGATGAGAGGGATGAGTGGTGGTGGTGAGTGTAAGATGAGAGGGATGAGTGGTGGTGGGGAGTGTTAGATGAGAGGGATGAGTGGTGGTGGGGAGTGTAAGATGAGAGGATGAGTAGTGGTGGGGAGTGTTACATGAGATGGATGAGTGGTGGTGGGGAGTGTTAGATGAGAGGGATGAGTGGTGGTGGTGAGTGTAAGATGAGAAGGATGAGGGGTGTTGGGGAGTGTTAGATGAGAGGGATGAGTGATGGTGGGGAGTGTTAGATGAGAGGGATGAGTGGTGGTTGGAAGTGTAAGATGAGAGGGATGTGTGGTGGTGGGGAGTGTAAGATGAGAGGGATGAGTGGTGGGGGGAGTGTAAGATGAGAGAGATGAGTGGTGGTGGTGAGTATAGGATGAGAGGGATGAGGGGTGGTTGGGAGTGTAAGATGAGAGAGATGAGTGGTGGTGGTGAGTATAAGATGAGAGGGATGAGTGGTGGTGGAGAGTGTAAGATGAGAGGGATGACTGGTAGTGGTGAGTATAAGATGAGAGGGATGAGGGGTGTTGGGGAGTGTTAAACGAGAGGGATGAGTGGTGGTGGGGAGTGTAAGATGAGACGGATGAGTGGTGGTGGTGAGTATAAGATGAGAGGGATGAGTGGTGGTGTGGAGTGTAAGATGAAAGGGATGAGGGGTGGTGGGGAGTGTTAGATGAGAGGGAGGAGTGGTGGTGGGGAGTGTAAGATGAGAGGAATGAGTGGTGGTGGGGAGTGTAAGATGAGAGGGATGAGTGGTGGTGGGGGAAGGGGGCTATTGTGAGAGAAAGAAGAGTCAAGCAGGTGTATAGGTTCTTGCTGCTCCTCCCCGACCCCCAGGATATAGTACAGTGCAGGAAGTACACTCCCAGGGGGAGGGGAGGGGAGGGGTGAGCACAGGCACGATGATCCAAGGGAGGGGGGACCGCGCAGTTGAAGCTCAACTCAGGTCACTACTGGTAACTTCTGGGAGAGGTCAATCCTGACACAGGTACATTAGATCAATGCTGATACTGTCAGGTCAGGTCAGGTCAGGTTAGTTCTGCTGACCTGCAGTTCTAGGTGAGCTTAGGCTAGTCCTAGATGGTCAGCTCTGGTCAATTTTGACGTGGATATTGGCAGATGCGTCTGTCCAGCTGGCTCCCTCCTGGCGCCGTGGCCGGGTTGTGGTTGTAACCTTACAACCAAAACCCGATCACAGCCGTTAAGCCCCTCAAGACAGTCGAGGTGGTTGAGAGTTCTGTCTCCGGACGCCACCACTGGCTGGGTAAACGTGGGTACTGCAGAAGGCTCCTCCCCACCCACCACTGCAAATGGAATCAGGATAGTAAAACAGAAGGCTCCTCCCCACCCACAACAGCAGATGGGGCCTGGATAGTAAAGCAGAAAGCTCCTCTTCACCCACCACTGCAGATGGAATCACTATAGTGAAGCAGAAGGCTCCTCCCCACCCACCACAGCAGATGGAGCCAGGATGGTAAAGCAGAAGGCTCTTCTCCACCAACCACTGTATATGGAGTCAGGATAGTGAAGCAGAAGACTCCTCACCACCCACCACAGCAGGTGGAGCCAGGATGGTAAAGCAGAAGGCTCTTCCCCACCCACCACTGTATATGGAGTCAGGATAGTGAAGTAGAAGGCTCCTCCCCACCTACCACTGCAGATGGAGACAGGATAGTAAAGCAGAAGGCTTTTCCCCACCCACCACTGCAAATGGAATTAGGATAGAAAAGCAGAAGGCTCCTCCCCACCCACCACTGCAGATGGGGCCTGGATAGTAAAGCAGAAGGTTCCTCTTCACCCACCACTGCAGATGGAATCAGGATAGTAAAGCAGAAGGCTCTTCCCCACCCATCACTGCAGATGGAATCAGGATAGTAAAGCAGAAGGCTCTTCCACACCCACCACTGTATATGGGGCCAGGATAGTAAAGCAGAAGGCTCCTTCCCACCCACCGATGCAAATGAGACAGGATAGTAAAGCAGAAGGCTCTTCCCCACTCACCACTGCAGATGGAATCAGCATAGTAAAGCAGAAGGCTCCTCCCCACCCACAACTGCAGATGGGGCCTGGATAGTAAAGCAGAAGGCTCCTCCCCACCCACCGCTGCAAATGGAGACAGGACAGTAAAGCAGAAGGCTCTTCCCCACCCATCACTGCAGATGGAATCAGGATAGTAAAGCAGAAGGCTCTTCCTCACCCACCACTGTATATGGGGCCTGGATAGTAAAGCAGAAGGCTCCTCCCCACCCACCACTGCAGATGGAATCAGGATAGTAAAGCAGAAGGCTCCTCACTACCCACCACTGCAGATGGAGACAGGATAGTAAAGCAGAAGGCTCTTCCCCACCCACGACTGTATTTGGAGTCAGGATAGTGAAGTAGAAGGCTCCTCCCCACCCACCACAGCAGATGGAGCCAGGATGGTAAAGCAGAAGGCTCTTTTGCCACCCACCACTGTATATGGAGTCAGGATACTGAAGCAGAAGGCTCCTCCCCACCCACCACTGCAGATGGGGCCTGGATAGTAAAGCAGAAGGCTCCTCCCCACCCACCGCTGCAGATGGAGACAGGATAGTAAAGCAGAAGGCTCTTTCCCACCCACCACTGTATATGAAGTCAGGATAGTGAAGTAGAAGGTACCTCCCCACCCATCACCGCAGATGGAGACAGGATAGTAAAGCAGAAGGCTCTTCCCCACCCACCACTACAAATGGAATTAAGATGGTAAAGCAGAAGGCTCCTCCCCACCCACCACTGCAGATGGGGACTGGATAGTAAAGCAGAAGGCTCCTCTTCATCCACCACTGCAGATGGAATCAGGATAGTAAAGCAGAAGGCTCTTCCCCACCCAACACTGCAGATGGAATCAGGATAGTAAAGCAGAAGGCTCTTCCACACCCACCACTGTATATGTTGCCTGGATAGTAAAGCAGAAGGCTCCTCCCCACCCACCGCTGCAAATGGAGACAGTATAGTAAAGCAGAGGGCTCTTCCCCACCCATCACTGCAGATGGAATCAGGATAGTAAAGCAGAAGGCTCTTCCCCACCCACCACTGTATATGGGGCCTGGATACTAAAGCAGAAGGCTCTTCCCCACCCACCACTGCAGATGGAATCAGGATAGTAAAGCAGAAGGCTCCTCCCCACCCACCGCTGCAGATGGAGACAGGATAGTAAAGCAGAAGGCTCTCCCCCACCCACCACTGTATATGGGGCCTGGATAGTAAAGCAGAAGGCTCCTCCCCACCCACCACTGCAGATGGAATCAGGATAGTAAAGCAGAAGGCTCCTCCCTACCGACCACTGTATATAGAGTCAGGATAGTGAAGTAGAAGGCTCCTCCCCACCCACCACTGCAGATGGGGCCAGGATAGTAAAGCAGAAGGCTCCTTCCCACCCACCGCTGCAGATGGAGACAGGATAGTAAAGTAGGAGGCTCCTCCCCACCCACCATTGCAGATGGAATCAGGATAGTAAAGCAGAAGGCTCTTTCCCACCCACCGCTGCAGATGGGGCATGGATAGTAAAGCAGAAGGCTCCTTCCCACACACTACTGCAGATGGAGACAGGATCGTGAAGGAGAAGGCTCTTCCCCACTCACCACTGCAGTTTTAATCAGGATAGTAAAGCAGAAGGCTCTTCCCCACCCACCACTGTATATGGGGCCTGGATAGTAAAGGAGAAGGCTCCTCCCCACCCACCGCTGCAAATGGAGACTGGATAGTAAAGCACAAGGCTCCTCCCCACCCACAGCTGCAAATGGAGCCAGGATAGTAAAGCAGAAGGCTCCTCCCCACGCACCACTGCAGATGGTGACAGGTTAGTAAAGTAGAAGGCTCTTCCCCACCCACCACTGTGTATGGGGCCTGAATAGTAAAGCAGAAAGCTCTTCCCCACCCACCACTGCAGATGGGACCTAGATAGTAAAGCAGAAGGCTCCTCCCCACCCACCGCTGCAGATGGAGATAGAATAGTAAAGCAGAAGGCTCTTCCCCACCCACCACAGTATATGGAGTCAGGATAGTGAAGTAGAAGGATCCTCCCCACCCACCACTGCAGATGGGGCCAGGATAGTAAAGCAGAAGGTTCCTCCCCACCCACCACTGCAGATGGAATCAGGATAGTAAAGCAGGAAGCTCTTCCCCACTCACCACTGTATATGGGGCCTGGATAGTAAAGCAGAAGGCTCCTCCCCACCCACCACTGCAGATGGAATCAGGATAGTAAAGCAAAAGGCTCTTCCCTACCCACCGTTGCAGATTGGGCCAGGATAGTAAAGCAGAAGGCTCCTCCCCACCCACTGTTGCAGACGGAGACGGGATAGTAAAGAAGAAGGCTCCTCCCCACCCACCACGGCAGATGGGGCCTGGATAGTAAAGCAGAAGGCTCCTCCCCACCCACCACTGCAGATAGAGACAGGATAGTAAAGCAGAAGGCTCATTCCCACCCACCACGACAGATGGAATTAGGATAGTAAAGCAGAAGAGTCTTCCCCACCCACCACTGTATATGGGGCCTGGATAGTAAAGCAGAAGGCTCCTCACCACCCACCGCTGCAAATGGACACAGGTTAGTAAAGTAGATGGCTCCTCCCCACCCACCACTGCTGATGGAATCACGATAGTAAAGTAGGAGGCTCTTACCCACCCACCACTGTATATGGAGACAGGATAGTGAAGCAGAAGGCGCCTCCCCACCCACCGCTGCAGATGGAGACAGGATAGTTAAGCAGAAGGCTCCTTCCCACCCACCACTGCAGATGGAATCAGGATAGTAAAGCAGAAGGCTCTTCCCCACCCACCGTTGCAGATGGGGCCAGGATAGTAAAGCAGAAGGCTCCTCCCCACCCACCGCTGCAGATGGAGACGGAATACTGAAGCAGAAGGCTCCTTCCCACCCACAACTGCAGTTGGAATTAGGACAGTAAAGCAGAAGACTCTTCCCCACCCACCACTGTATATGGAGTGAGGATAGAAAAGCAGAAGGCTCCTCCCCATCCACCGCTGCAGATTGAAACAGATTGTAAAGCAGAAGGCTCTTCCCCAACCACAACTGCAGATGGAATCAGGATCGTAAATCAAAAGGCTCCTCCCCACCCACCGCTGCAGCTAGGGCCTGGATAGTAAAGCAGAAGGCTCCTCCCCACCCACTGCTGCAAATGGAGACAGGATAGTAAAGCGGAAGGCTCCTCCCCACCCACCACTGTACATGGAACCAGGATAGTAAAGCAGAAGGCTCTTCCACACCCACCATAGCAGATGGAGCCAGGATTGTAAAGCAGAAGGCTCTTCCCTACCCACCACTATATGGGGCCTGGATAGTAAAGCAGAAGGCTCCTCACCACCCACCGCTTCAAATGGACACAGGATAGTAAAGTAGAAAGCTCCTCCCCACCCACCACTGCAGATGGGGCCTGGATAGTAAAGCAGAAGGCTCCTCTTCACCCACTACAGCAAGTGGAATCAGAATAGTGAAGCAGAAGGCTCTTCCCCACCCACCACAGCAGATGGAGCCAGGATGGAAAGGAGAAGGCTCCTCCCCACCCACCACTACAGATGGGGCCTGGACAGTAAAGCAAAAGGCTCTTCCCCACCCACCACTGTATATGGAGTCAGGATGGTGAAGTAGAAGGCTCCTCCCCACCCACCACTGCAGATGGGGCCAGGATAGTAACGCAGAAGGCTCCTCTTTACCCTACACTGCAGATAGAATTAGGATACTGAAGCAGAAGGCTCCTTCCCACCCACCACTTCAGATGGAATCAGGATAGTGAAGCAGAAGACTCTTCCCCACCCACCTCTGGAGATGGTGCCCGGATAGTAAAGCAGAAGGCTCCTCCCAACCCACCGCTGCAGATGGAGACAGGATAGTAAAGCAGAAGGCTCCTCCCCACCCACCATGGCAGATGGAATCAGGATAGTAAAGCAGATGGCTCTTCCTCACCCACCACTGCAGATGGAATCAGGATAGTGAAGCAGAAGGCTCCTCCCCATCCTCCTCTGCAGATGGGGCCTGGATAGTAAACCAGAAGGCTCCTCTTCATCCACCACGGCAGATGGAGACAGGATTGTAAAGCAGAAGGCTCCGTCCCACCCACCACTGCAGATGGGGCCTGGATAGTAAAGCAGAAGGCTCCTCCCCACCCACCAATGTACACGGAACCAGGATAGTAAAGCAGAAGGCTCCTCCACACCCACCATTGCAGATGGAGCCAGGATTTTAAAGCAGAAGGCTCCTCCCCACCCACCACTGAAGATGAGGCCAGGATAGTAAAGCAGAAGGCTCCTCCCCACCCACCAATGTACATGGAACCAGGATAGTAAAGTAGAAGGCTCCTCCCCACCCACCACCGTGCATGGAACTAGGATAGTAAAGCAGAAGGCTCCTCCCCACCCACCACTGCAGATGGGGCCAGGATAGTAAAGCAGAAGGCTCTTCCCCACCCACCACTGTATATGGAACCAGGATAGTAAAGCAGAAGGCTCCTCCCCAACCACCACTGTACATGGAACCAGGATAGTAAAGCAGAAGGCTCCTGCCCACCCACCACCGTACATGGAACTTGGATAGTAAAGCAGAAGGCTCCTCCCCACCCACCACCTTACATGGAACTTGGATAGTAAAGCAGAAGGCTCCTCCACACCCACCACTGCAGATGGGGCCAGGATAGTAAAACAGAAGGCTCCTCCCCACCCACCACTGTACATGGAACCAGGATAGTAAAGCAGAAGGCTCCTCCCCACCCACCACTGCAGATGGGGCATGGATAGTAAAGCAGAAGGCTCCTCCCCACCCACCACAGCAGATGGGGCCTGGATAGTAAAGCGGAAGGTTCCTTTCCACCCACCACAGGAGATGGAGCCAGGATAGTAAAGCAGAAGGCTCCTCCTCACCCACCACTGCAGATGGGGCCAGGATTGTAAAGCAGAAGGCTACTGCCCACCCACCACCGCAAATGGGGGCCAAGATTTTAAAGCAGAAGGCTCCTCCCCACCCACCACTGCAGATGGAATCAGGATTGTAAAGCAGAAGGCTCCTCCCCACCTACCACTGCAGATGGAGCCAGGATTGTAAACCAGAAGGCTCATGCCCACCCATCACTGCAGATGGGGCCAAGATTGTAAAGCAGAAGGCTCCACCACACCCACCACTGCAGATGGGATCAGGATAGTAAAGCAGAAGGCTCCTCCCCACCCACCACTGTACATGGAACCAGGATAGTAAAGCAGAAGGCTCCTCCTCACCCACCACTGCAGATGGAATCAGGGTAGTAAAGCAGAAGACTCCTCCCCGCCCACCACTGCAGATGGAATCATGATAGTAAAGCAGAATGCTCCTCCCCACCTACCACTGCAGATGGGGCCAGGATTGTAAAGCAGAAGGCTCCTGCCCACCCACCACTGCAGATGGTGCCAGGATTGTAAAGCAGAAGGCTCCTTCCCACCCACCACTGTACATGGAACCATGATAGTAAAGCAGAAGGCTCCTCCCCACTCACCACTGTACATGGAACCAGGATAGTAAAGCAGAAGGCTCCTCCCTACCCACCACTGTACATGGAATCAGGATAGTAAAGCAGAAGGCTCCTCCCCACCCACCACTGCAGATGGAATCAGGATAGTAAAGCAGAAGGCTTCTCCCCACCCACCACTGCAGATGGGGCCAGGATAGTAAAGCAGAAGGCTCCTCCCCACCCACCACTGCAGATGGGGCCTGGATAGTAAAGCTGGTGATGGAATGAATTTTTGAATTCATGGTAACCTGTGCAGAATGACGACGCTGATGTACCCATTGTGGTGTGGTGAAAGCCGCCACACGGGGTGTCATCTTGGTGTGGTGGTCGGCGGCAGTTGTAGTGGGTACCACATGTTGGACTGCCATGACGGAACTGCTGCTACACGGTTTACAGCGGGAGTAAAGCAGTAAATATACATGCTGCGGAAAGTATATCTACTCTTACTTAGATAGGGCAACATAAAGTACAGTTACGTCAAAGAGGGCAACAGAAAGTACAGTTATAAACTGCCGAAAATATTGTTAATGGGAAGGAGTTATTGGAGAGATACGCATGGCTATTGGCGAGTTGCCTTGTTCTGTTCCGTCATCGGCTGTGTTGCAGTCTCTTGCGCTACAGCACTGTTTCTCTCACTCTTTGATCTCTCATGGATATATTGGTCAGTCTGTTCCGTAACATGATTCCGCCAGTCATTTCCGTAATAGTGGCAGTCCTATAGCCTTCTGTTCCTTAAGGATATAGATGTAATATATTTTCATTTCTTGTACAACTCCAGGAGGACTTTTAGGCAGCTTCAATGTTGCATCTCAGTCAAGTAGCAGGAAAGGTGGTTTCCTTTGGAGTGAGAAGATTGCTGTGGTGGGAGACGTGTTTTGGCTTGGGACTGAGGAAGAGTTTTAGCGGTCGTCGTCAGCGGTAGTTAGCCTGGGAATTGGTGGGTAAAAAACTGCACGTGTAAGGTGGTTGGTACCCGACACCACGTAAGGCTGAGAAGGACTACTAGTTAGGCGGCTCACGGGAGCAAGACAGAGCTATGATGAAGGACAGACTCGTAACCATGATAAGTCATGGAGGGCAAAGTACGTTAGTTTGGTTTGGAAGTGTGGTTCAGCCGTTTGTAATAATGGATTAGTAGTTGGTGAGGGTTAGGTTAGGTGTGGTGACTAAGGATTTATTACTTGGTGGTGAGTGGCAGCGAGGTGTGGTGATGACAGGGTAACGTTCGTGGTGGCGGCGGGCGACGATGTCTGGATTCCTGAGGTGGATGAAGAGGTGGATGAGGAATGGGGTCCGTGTGATCAGAAGCAATGCGTCTCTGCTGACAGGAACGGTTGATGACAGTGTCAAGCCAGTCGGTCTCCGTGATGAAGTGTCAGTCAGGATACCCGGACGAGGATGGTTGTGGGAAGCTGAATATGAGAGTAGTGTCACGCGAGGGAGAACACAAGGTGCGCTGCAGACTCTGGTGAACGGGGAACGTTTAACGTCGTGCAAGAGGGAAGGAGCGCTCGGCCATCGCTCATGTCTGGCAGAGCTCGAGAACAAGACGTGTTCGAGCGGATAATTTGCGCATCTGGTCGGAGGATCGCTTGAGCGAAGAATGAAGATGTGAAAAGCGTGCTGGAGAGTATCGGGAAGGGACTTGTATGACAGCGTATGGCAGGCCTTGGGCTGGTCCAAAAGGACGGCAGACGCTAAGAGCAGGAGAAGCAGACCTGGCCAGACACGGGCCGGTGGAGTGAGAGAATCCACCCCCGACGGGGATGCTTCATATGGATTACAGGAAATGGCTGGCCATCGGACGTACAGGAACCATTAACGAATCATTTTCTGTTTGGAAATGCTTTGAACAGAGACGGTGGTTAAATTTCAGGAATAATTGATGAGTGTGGAAGTCAAGGTTTCACTTTAACCCATTGGTGGTCGTGGATGAAGAGTATACGTGATGTGGTGGAGGCCGTGTATGTGATGCCACCCATGGGACAGGGAACGGTGGAATGATGACAGATAATTAGGGAAGAGCAATATAATACAAAAGGACACTTGAGAAATATAACCAGAAATATTATCGAAAAGAAAATGTATTTTGGACGACAGCGATGTTTTAACTCGTGATGACTGACTGACTCGGCTTCAGTGATGTTTACCTTGCAGAACCAGGGAAAATATGGTCTCATCCTCATGAGCCATCCTTCGGCAGGATGGCGCTCGTTAATGAAGGCAAGGTATTCTGTAGTTAGACGTGAACTGCCTCGTTAGATATTTGGATCATCTGGTAGATTTTGACCTGTAAGGACGACGTGTCACCACCAATTGCAGAGGGATAGTTAGCTAACAGTAAGCCAAACGCAAGTCTAGCGTCCGGGTCCTGGAGTAGCCGGACCTCCGCCCTGTGTGATCCGTCACAAGTAGGGCGGCCACCGCTAGACACAGTGCTCAAGGTGGAGACGCCTGCAACAGCGGGCTGTCGAGCGAGGATCACATCCTGACACCTGTCAGGGCCTGGATTCCATGCCTATGAAGACTGGAAATTTGTTCGCCTTATTTACTGGTTTGTAGTGCCTTCTTGACCTTAGGTTAGGCGGAGTAGTGAGTTAATTGCTTGTTACAGACGGCAGTTGTCTCGATTTGAGGAGGGTGACCGTTTCTAGTGCTAGTCTCATCTAAGTGTTATAACTAGCACTTGCCCCAGCAGGAGAGAATCAACTCTGCTGGTGGTTGAGTGTGTTTCACAATTGAGGATCTACCTCTCACTTCTCTCTCTCCTCCGTGCTCGACACCTCTCCTCAGGTGAGACTGGTCAAGCTTAATCACTCTACTGACCGGGTCAGACGCGGGGTCGCACCACACAGTGGAGGCCAGCGGGCTCTCACCTCTGGAACATCCTCTGCTCTCATACAACAGTGTGGATTTTCTGTGTGCTCTCTGCATCAGCCACAATCCTCTTTCGCTTTATTTCATTCATCCACTGCACCAGTCTTATACCATCATCCACCAGTCTTATACTATAAAAGCACTTCTTTACACCTCTTTTTCTTAATAAGTTTTTTGCGTGATTTCATCTGGTGGTTCTGTCCCTACAACTCTCGAGGAACTCTTAAATGTTGTGATCAAGTCATCCCTTACTTCTCTTTTTCATGGAAAGCAAATTTAAGGCCTGTGACCTTCCTCTGTAATTCAGCTTTCTAATTCTGGTACCGTATTTGTGCCATAGGATGTCCGTATTCCAAACTGTTTTAGATCTTGTAGGATAACCAGTGTGTTGTAGAATATCATTACGCTGTAAGTTGTTGTACATATTGTAGGATTGCTGCTGTTATATGATGTCTTGTGGGACGTATTGTAGGACATATGGTCTCTTGTAGGATGTCATGGCGTTGTAGGATGCTCTTTGTTTATCTGGTGTTTTTTGGATGTCATTATTTTGCTGCTGTCAGTGCCGTGGGTGATGTCAGTGCCTTTTAGGATGATGTCAATTCCTTATAGTATGATATCTATACCTTCTAGAGTATTGAATACTTTGTAGGATAACGGCATATCTGATTTCATATGCACCGTAGGATATCTGTTGTGATGTAGAATCCTATTAAGTGGTATCTTATTCTTTGCCGGACAAGCTGCAGGATACCTTATGTCTCGTAGATTATTTAATGTATTGTCGTACATCCTGTGTCATGCAGGATACAGTGTATTGCACCATATATCTTGTGTTGCAAATTTTCGAGAAATGTTGTCGGTTAGGAAACATCTTGTTGAATACCTGATGAAGAGCCTGAGGTATGTTGCAGGATGTCTCTTTTGTAGAATGTCAGGCCAGATGTAGGATAATTTTCTTCTGTCGGCTACATTTTGTTGTAGAATATATTTTGTCATGTTAGATGTCAGCACTGTAGATCGTCTTGCGTGTTGAGGAATACCTACCATCGACAATGTATGAGACATCCTACGTCATGTAGGATGGCCTATGTGTTCTAGCAGTATGACATGGTGCAGGATCTGGTGCATCTTGTAGAGGCGGTGTTGGTATGGTGACGTCATGGCACTTCTCTCTGGTCTCTAGATGTAGGGATACACAGATGATGGTTCGCGTCAGTGTGGCCCTCCTGGCGAGGGTCTCTGGTGGAGAGGAGGTGGGAAGGGGTCGGCGGAAGGCACAATGGTGGGGTGTGAGGCGTCAGGGCCCAACGTGTACCGTAGATGCGGTCAGCAGACGTGAGAGGAAGACATCAGGTGTGGTTAGGGAGGCTGCTGCTGCCTCGGGAAGTATTCATTTTATTGTCGAAGTTAGTGTCGGGTTCGTGGTTGTGGCCAGCCTTACCTGAAGTACTGGTGTGGTGCTGGGACCGAGTGGCTCCTCCAGCCCTGTGCTCCGTCAGTCCTCCCCGGCCCTGCTGCTGCTCCTCTCCCGCCCGCCTGCATCGCCTCCACGTTTTTACCTTAACTTTGGTACGTAAGATGAGTTATGATGGACTGAGTAATGTTTCATAGATGTGATTGTTGTGAGCTGCTGGGTTGTGGTCTAGAGCCAGGGTTGTGAGTGTTGTGAGCTGCTGGGATTGTGGTCTACAGCCGGGGTGGTGATTATTGTAAGCTGCTGGGGTTGTGGTCTATAGCCAGGGTAGCGAGTGTTGAGTGGTGCAGGCTGGCAACGCTGGGAGGGTGTAGTGTGTTTCTAGTTCCAACGCAGAACCCGGGTGTCGAACGGGGACGTCCTAAAGTCGAGGGGGTTTCACTTGGCTTTTATAAGAGATAAAAGGTCTCCAAGAGGAAGAGAGGTACGGTGTCTAAGGGGAAAAATATTTGGCCGAAGGCGTGTGCAGTATCTAGAGGAGGACGGGTGAGGGATAAGAGGTTCTGTGAGGGAGAAGAGGTTCCTTAAAGTGTGGTGAAATGTGAAAGATGATGAACGGCTGGTTTTCTTGTGTGGTGGTCGAAACGTTTGAATCCCAGTCACTGTGTAGACATGTAGAATATCTGAACCAGTCTCGTAACACACGTGAACCACTGGAGAAAATGTAGTTTTTTCTTTGAAGTTGCCATTAATTAATATATATATTTGGCCAGGTCTTAGTCTGGCCATGACGTGAGGCGGCGACAAGCGCATGAGGCGCTAGAGACTGTGTCATGCTGCAGTTATTGGTCATCTTCCTGTTCGAGAAATATACACTGTGTATAGAGAGCCACCCTGGTACCCAGAGGGGCGGGGTCACCCCTACCACCACACCCAGAGGGGCGAGGTCACCCCTACCACCACACCCAGAGGGGCGGGGTCACCCCGCCAACACAGTCAGCCAGACAGACAACTTTAAGTCGTACAGTAAGAGTGCTTGACAGGGATTACCGAAGGCTTGACGCGGTCACCCTGGACGAGAACTCTTTAATGTGGAGAGTGTGGTATGGATCGTCCCCTGACACGTTCCTCCTGGAGACCCACGTGACATGGTGTGGGTGGGCCGGGCCACGTTTGTTTTGGTCCTGGTTGATGGGGGAGGAGGAGGAGGAGGAGGAGGTAGCAGAGGGGCAGGGGAACCAGAGGGCCGTTGGAGGGAAGGTGGACTACATATACGACATTAGCACAGTGAGTGATGGACTGGACAGGAAGGAGAAGAAGTACAGAGGTATGTCCCTCAGGACACAGACTTATTCTCTTCTTCTTCTCATTATTGTTACCATCGTTACGAGTGAAGGAGGGGCGAGTTTATGGGGCGGGTCGCGGGGGTCAGCGCGTGCAGCCAGAGCCGACGCCAACGGCGCTTCGGACTCCGCCGCCGCCGTCGTTGTGGTGCGTAAACTCCCACTCCGTCAGCGAGGTAGCGTAAAGAACAGAGGACTGAGCGTTAAAGGGAAAATCCTCACTTGACCCCTTCGCTGTTCCTATTTTTTGGAAAAGTAAAAACAGGAGGGGAGGATTTCCAGCCCCCGCCCCCTCCCCTTTTAGTCGCCTTTTGCGGCACGCAGGGAATACGTGGGAAGTATTCTTTCTCCCCTATCCCCAGGGGTATATAT
>JAYMFT010087840.1:0-14105 GCA_038088735.1 Panulirus argus | reverse complement strand
AAAGGTCTCAGTTGCAGATTTACCGAGTTTGACGCAGAATTTGATGTTTGCTCCCTGCTCTAGTTTGCTGTCCATGATGAAATAGCAAATGTGCATGTGCATGCGGTCAAGAAAACTCCCATAGAACAACACACGATGTTCACAGAATGACTCCATTCGGCAGACTGATTGATCACGGTTAAGCCTAACCGTCACAGCTTGCACATCGCCGTACTGTCATCTGTTGGCGTGCTATGGAACTAGTTTCGGAAATTTTTGATATCACCTCTTTCCTTAGCAATGGAGGACATCAAATCGTTCCCATTTTTTAGGGAAAGGGGATAGATCCATTGCCTCTAATTATCATCCAGTCAGCTGAACATCTATTGTGGGGAAATTTCTTGAATCATTTATAGCGGACAAAATATGGGAACTCTTGGAGAAACATGTTCTAAGTAGGTATTTACAACATGGGTTCACAAAAGGGAATTCATGTCTCAGTACCTTCTCTCCTTCTTTAATAAAGTATTTGAAACTGTTCATCCGGGTAAGAGTTATGATATTGTATACTTAGACTTAAGTAAGGCTTTTAACAAAGTACCTCATGAGCGTCTGCTCAGGAAAATAGCGGCACACTGCATCGGCGGTTGTGTATATACTTGGATTAGGGCATGGCTCACTGACAAAGAACAGAGGGTATGCATAAAAGGAGTTATATCGGACTGGGGCACTGTAGCCAGTATTGCTCCTCAGGGGTCAGTCTTGGGACCGCTCTTGTCGTTATATATATCAGTGATTTGGATATGGGAATAACCAGCGACTTTAGTAAATTTGCCGATGATACAAGAATAGGGGCCGTAATAAACTCATGTGAAGATTCAGTGAATTTGCAGAGGGACTTAGATATATTATCAGAGTGGGCGGGTACGTGGAAAATGGAATTCAATGTAGATGTTTGCAAAACACTTTGTGTGGGTAAAGACAGGAACACTGATTACAAACTGGACAATATTACTATTGGTAAAACAGAATGCAAAAGAGATTTAGGAGTACTGGTGAGCAGAGATCCTAAGCCCCGCCAACAATGTGTCAAAGTGCGTAAGAAGGCTAATAGGATGTTAGGGTTCATTAATAGGAATATTTGCTATAAAACTCCTAGAGTATTATTGCAACTCTATCTTGCGTTGGTGAGACCACATTTGGATTATGCGGTACACTTTTGGGCTCCATACTATGCAGTTGATATAGATTGTTTAGAGAAAGTACAAAGGCGAATGACAAAAATGATCCCTGGAATTAGAAACTTCACTTATGAAGAAAGGATAAAAAGGCTGAATTTACACTCACTTAAGAAGAGGATGGCTGGAGGGGATATGATTGAAGCTTTTACATGGGATTAAGGGCACTAATAGAGATAACATGAGTAAAAAAGTTCTTAGAATGGCGACACCGGATAGGACAAAGAATAAAGGATTTAGATTAGAAAGAAATAGATTCAGGTCGGATGTGGGTAAATATTGGTTCGGGAATAGGGTCGTAGATTTATGGAATAAGTTGCCAGGTACAGTAGTGGAAGCTAGGTCTCTAGGTAGCTTTAAACGAAGGTTGGGTGTGTTTATGGGATCAGTCGGTTGGTTGTAGGGTGGACAGACTCAGGACCTGCCTAGTATGGGCCAACAGACCTCTTGCAGTGATCTCACTTCTTATGTTCTTATGTTCAAATCAAGGCTGACAAATACTTCAATAAAATGTCATCAGTAAATAATCCTACTACAAGAAGACATAATCCAATCCATTTTTCTTTTCTTTAGCAGAGCCTAGTCCTGGTGTAGTCGTTTGTAAAACTGGTTGCGAAATTTTCCCTCTCAGACCTTCCTATAGAATTTCCATGGTAGTATACTAAACCCGTACTTTTTAATGTTTCTTCTAAACTTCCTTTTTCTCAACCGAATTTAGCCACAAGGAGAGGTGGAGGGAAAGAGCCTTCTGTTTCAACATCCTATTTCTACCACAGTCTACAATGCAATATGTCATGAACCAACAAGTCTCATTATCTGTCCTTCCCCATATGAATCATTCATGAAGTTTTGTATTTCACCACGACGGTTGGACATTAGGGTACGATGGCCTGGCCTTTTGACCCGACCCTAAAGAGTCGAACTAAAAAGCACATCATCAAACATCAGGACCGAGGTTAATACTTATTGGATGCTTAGTAAACTTTGGGTTGAAGTGACGTGTGGGTAGAGGCTGAAGTCTTGTGTACCCTGCCTGATCAGAGGCTATGGTCTTCCGTTCCTGTCTCTACGGCTGCTTCCTTGCCTGACCAGAGACTGGGGGTCTGCTGCTCCTGTCTCTATGGCTGCTGCCTTGACTGAAAATTGCCGCCATCACCAAATAATAGATGATGTCACCAGGATCCGAGCGTGTCGCTGGACCTGACCTTTATCAACCTTTCGGTGTGACCTTTTTTTTTCCCCCCGATCAAAAGGTCAGAGGTCAAGATCACGAGGTCACTTTCATTTCGGTGCGGAGGTATACACCGGCCACGGGCGGAGCGGTTCCCACATAGCGTGCAGCTTCCTGCACACGTCGTCTCTACTGCTGTACCATGACGGGTCTCTCATCAGCCTGAAGCCCCACGGGGACCGGACATCGTATTGACGCCACGACCCACTTCAGACGGAGTGGTACTGTCTACAGTAGTTACCGTCTGGACATCACCCATCACAACGAACTCCGTTCCGTCATTTTCCAAGACTCTTCATGCCCACGATGCGACTACCACACAGAAGACACCGAGCACTTGCTGCTTAGCTGCCCTGCACTTTTTGCACACAGACGCACACACGACATAACACTTTGTGACCTATAGTCCCGAACCCGTGTGGGTGGCCAGCTTCCTGAATGTTGCAGGCGCCTCATAAGGATAAAAGGTAGATTAGATAAATAGATAGAAAGATACGTAGACTGGTAGATAGATAAACAGATAGACACAGGTGTACATAAAAGCCTATATGTTCCTCAAGTCAGCTGTGATTACAATAGTATACGAAGATTATGGCGGACGTACGCTCACCCACAGCAACCTACCACACGGGCAGGCTACCACAGTCAGTCACTTTATCTACCAGCCAACATACACTCCAGGCGCTCGGTAAACGTGAGTGATGGATTAAGGTGAGCCTCAGACAAGTTATAGAGGTGGGTTGACGTTCCCCGTGTAGGCACGACCACCGTCCTTTGCTGTGGACATTCGAGTGATATATGAGTTCAGTCTCAGGGGTGGACTGAGGGCCCCTTGTCATCAATGGTATAGTACACACAAGCTATTGGCGAGGCAGTACACACGCATATGATCAACAGATTGATATGTGAGGAGGCTGGGGGCTCTATGAGCTCAGTACATGCATACCATCAAAGCACAGGGTGGGTCAGCACGCACATATTGGACAGACGAGTAACATAAGAGTCCCTTCTTAGAGAAGGGCTAAGATTCCTTTGTGCTTAGTGTTCTGACTCAAGTCACTTATAAGAGTCTGTTCGTGTATATCAATATTAGGGTCACATATGTTTTGCTCTGGGGCTGGGCTGAGGTTCTCTTGTACTCAATATATAGACATATAGATTACCTGTGTCAATACAGTCACAGAGGTTAGCATACACGTATATGTACAATAGAACCGGTTATGAATGAGTAAGACTAATATGTATTACTGAGTGTTCCGGGCTTGTGGTGCTCAGGGTAAAGGGGGCAAAACACTCTCGAGTAGGTCAGTGTCAATGAAGTATTTATAGCGTTCATAAAACAGGAGACCACGAGGCCCTAAACTCGGTGATAAAGGGCCAGGCACTGTGTTAGGTGTCCACCGTAACGCTGGGACGAGGTGCTCCTCCTCCTCCGCCAGATGACGCACTACAAGACTTCTTAACCCCTGGAACACGACGTTACGACACTTAAGCACGACAGTAGGATCACTAAGGTCGGGCCAGTAAGACTGGAAACCTCATATAATCACTCACGAAGTCTGCTTCCCCTAAAACTGGGCTTGTTGTACAGGCGCCGTAATTATTTTCCCTTCTGGACTGCTATTCCAAATCTACTCATTTTCTTTTTTCGCTCTACCATGGGGTACTGTTCCTTCATCTGGGGAGGTTCACCTCTGCATTAGCACAAGTGGAATCAAGAAGCCTTCCGTACCATTAAATTCTCTAGCATCGTCTCTCCCCAGCTTCCCTTTTTAACATCTGTGATCCTGCTGCCCTCCCTTGTTCTAAAGAGATTGCTTTGGCTATTAATCTCGTGCGCTGACTGCGCATCTCCCTACCACCAAGGCTTGGACCCATGGCTCCCGTTTGGCAGCTGCTTCTCAAAATTTCTACGTTAAAGACAGTCACACGAGGACCGACGGCTATGATAACTTTTCTTTGTTTACCTTGAATGACGAAGCTGTGGACTACCAACAACTGCAGAACTCTGACTGATTTCTACATTTCTCTTATTTTCTTTTTTTTTTCCATCTGAGATGGTCTGGAATTGGGGCTTTTCTAGCCCGTGTCATGTCGGTCACTACATGAAAAAGAACTATCGACTCGTGCCCAGGAACTGACCACTAGTGCTCAGCAACTGTTTACTTGTGCTCAATAACTGTCTATCGGTGCTCGGCAGTTGTCAACTGGTACTCAGCAACTGTCTACTGCTGATCAGCAACCGTCTGGTGCTGTGCTGGGGTTAGTCACACGCACAGTGCAGGTTCTGTTGCAAAAACATCTGGCGTTTCTCGGCTAAACCGTATCTAAACCAGTCATTGTTATGAAACAGAAGAGAGAGAGACACCACATCTACACCAAACAGAAAAGATACAAAAGTGTTCTGATGTTCCATTATTAAGACCATTATCATCATTATTCCATTATCGTTTCCGTTACCAAGACATACTAAATAATACCAGACACGAATCGGACACCATTTCATAAAACAAGTAACTTGTAAACCAACTGGTTTATCGTGTGATGCAGCATTTCTTGGTTCCTTGGATATGACACATTGAGTCACAAGACTCTTTTTCATATTTGTTTGCCGTTTCCCACGTCAGCGAGGTAGCACCAGGAACAGATTGAAAAAAGAAAGGCTTCATCTGCTCACGTCCATTCTTCAGCTGTCATGTTAAATACACCGTGACCACAGTCCCCTGTCCACAACCAGGCTCTACAGACTTTGTTTCTTCCGACTGCTTCACATGCTCTAATAAGTCCATTGACAGGACATCGTCCCCTGTATACCACATCGCTCCAATTAATTCTATCCCATGAACATGTACAAGGGTGGACTCCTGCATGTTGAGGCCCCGATCACTCAAAATCCTTTTCACTCCATCCCTCCGTCTCTAGTTTGGTCTTCCCCTTCTCCCTGAGTTTATCAATTCTCAAGATTTTTTTCCTTTATTCAAAAGACGATTTGACTGAGTGCACATAGAGAAAGCATTATCGTGATGATGTATGGGTAGGTTGAGGCAAGCACAGAGCGCACCGTGGGTACAATATCTAGACCTGCTGGAGGGTACATAGGCGGACCCAAACCGGCCCAGGGGCCCAGAGACCCTGAGGGTCTTCGTCCTGTCGTAAGGGAACAATAGTGAGCATCTGGACACAAGGCTTATGAGATGCTGATGATACTGACGTTCGTAGCAAAACACCGGAGTGACAAAATACATCACTATAGAACATACAATATAATGAATGTACTTACACTGAAAATGATACAGACGAGGTTTAGGGTACACTACGTACATGATGAATGATTTACAAGATACAAGGTTTACGGTTTACAGGATACAAAGTGGTACTGAGGGTTACAAAGAAACGTTACATTATTCAGGACTGCTCAGTCCATAGCAAATCAGGGTTAGAGCACAGCTGACAATTAGAATGCTAGGAATCATAATCTACAACTTGCCACTCGTGTCTATGACCAAGGCGTACACAGACGTATTACATCTGTGATGGTGTGAATGAAAAGCAAATAGCTGGAGGCAAGGACAGAGTACAGTGGGATTTGTACATAAACACTGGATGACAGTAGAGTCCATTTGTGGCCTGGGACGCAGAATGTCATCATCCCATCAGAAGAGGGTAAAGTTACCGTTGATGGCATTGTTATAACACAGAGTGAGATAATAAAGGTATACATAAACATAAGTAGTGGTACAATATTGACTATAATCAAGGAAAAATCCAAAGATATGAATAAGAAGGATCAGAGTATATCAAAATCATGATAGTAAATTTACAAAATACAGAGTGGTAAGAATGGTTTTATGAGGCCCTGTAACGTCAGGTCGTGGTAAATTTTGGGTATGCAGAAGGATGTCATCGAGTGTACAGATTATCAGCAACTCACGAGGTTCTCAAAACAACAGGCAATGAGGTTTGAAATCACTGATTCTAGAACGTTTTTCAATGTAGTGTTCAAATGTTTGTTTACCAGGTGCAGGCCAGAGATGCCTACGCCTAATATGTGAAGGTGTCCATAGAAACTGGATATATTGGGTATTATCAAAGACTTCAAAAATGCAGTAGTGAATGGCGACGGGAACAGATTCCTGCAGAGCACTTTCTCCCGAGAGCCTTGCAAGAGTTAGTTCAAAGTCAAAACATTACAGCATGAG
The DNA here is from genome assembly GCA_038088735.1 of Panulirus argus. Taxonomy (NCBI): domain Eukaryota; kingdom Metazoa; phylum Arthropoda; class Malacostraca; order Decapoda; family Palinuridae; genus Panulirus; species Panulirus argus. The sequence goes on along the minus strand of JAYMFT010087840.1, from coordinate 7,458 downwards.
TTCTGAGGTGGACTTTGTATTTCTGTGCTATGATAACACACACTAGGTTTGGAGTCACTTATTTCGCAGGTCACATATTTCACTTGACACCAGACACACACACAAGCTACCCTCACTGGCTTGGTCATCAGAAGCGGAAAAAAAATTACATTATTCACCGCAATAATTTAGCACTTCACTATACCTTAGCACAATCCAACACCTCACGGGGTACAACAACACAAACACAACACAGTTATGATGACGCCTATGGTATCCAGTGTTAGGGCAACACAGCACCCTGAGCTAGGTCTGTAACAGTAAGCCCGATGGTAGGTCAACAGATGAACCCATGTTTTATGTTAAAAAGCTCATGATACTTTAGCTGCCGTTGAAATATAAGTAGTTCTACCTTGAAACAAAGAAATTGTGGCTATTTGAAAATAAAAATCTATATTTTCAGTTAGAGCGGTTATCTCTGATGATGACTTGGGTCGCCGGACACGAATCTGAGAAGGAACCAGCGACAGATCATCCCTGCCAAGTTTGGTTCATATCGCCCGTGAGGCTTCAGAGGAAGAGACTGAAATGTGAAAAGTTTAACGGACCGGCGACGGACGACATCTTGTCACCGGAAACTCTACTGAAAAAGTGATCGCACAGGATCCATTCCTGCTGAGTTTGGTCGAGATTGGCTCAGTGATTTCAGAAAAAGAAGGCTGAAATGTGGCAAGTTATCACACGGACTGTATCTGTGCCACCCTGGATGGCCAAGTAGTTTCAGAGAAGGCTAGGCTCGAGATATACCCAATACAGTTGCCGAAGAAAAACTCATTCCTCCTGCAGTGTACAATTTGCGACAAGGCGTCTTATGAAAAACTGAGAAGTGTTCCTCGCAGTGATAACACCACGTCTTGCGGAATATATACTGTTGGAGAGCATTTAGAAAGCATTTTTATGACTCGTTCAGCGTGCTGGAGGTTTTACCATCTAACTTGAGGGCGCTGACATTTCGAGATGGAACAACGCTGTTAGTTTATGAGAGATACGTATGAAGAGATGACTGCTTGGAGGATTTGTTGTGTCTGGCCTTACCAAGAAAGAAAAAGAGGGTCACAGATATACAAAACACTGCATGACTGCCTGGTTGGAAAGGGAAAATTGGACTGGGCAAGTTGTATGGGAATCACAAGTGATGGTGTGTATATGTCGGGTAGAAAGAGCCCGAGTCGTAAGGACGATATAGGAGGCAGCTGGGAATAATTGTATTTGGATTCACGTTCATTTTACCGAGGAGCCTTTGCGTTCGAGGGTATTTCCAGTGACCATATGGTAGTTCAGAAGGCAGAAGTAAGGACGGAGGGTATATAATGACCAAGCGGTAGTTCTGCAGGAAAGAGAGAAGATGGAGGGGCATTTCCAGTGACCATATGATAGTTCTGAAGGAAGAGTGGAGATGGTTTAAGTCATTAAGGGAAGCTTATTAGACAGCTTTTCTTTTTACGCCCCCTTTCTTAGAAATGGGAAATAGTCATATCTGATTACCGTTGCACAATGATCTTCCGTGACTGTCACGGGGGTAAGGTACTGACAATGGTGTTCCACCTCAGGAAAGAGATCCACAATTTTGCTGGTAGGAAAACGATGTGATCTGGCAAGCGTGTTTTGCTGAGGCAACTGGATAACAAAGCTGACAGTTTCTCCAATCTCAATAAAGTGATTCTGAAGATACAAGGCGGAGGCAATGATTTGTCTCGCCATTGTGAACAGATTAAATCATTCCAGAAATCATTATTTCTTTGGTGCAACTTAGCGATGGTGGGCCGAGCTGTTACATGTAACCAGTCAACATTGTTTGCAACAGCGGTGGTCGCCTAAGCTGCTACATGTGCCCAACCAATACTGCTGAAGTAGTCGTCTGAGTATTCACCGCTGATACAAAACACGGAGGACAACAGACTCAGTGAAGAAACCTGAATGACATAGCAAGTACTACTCAATTACACCTCGCTGCTCTGTCTGGAAATATGAGTCGCTATCTTATCGGCAGAAAAGTTAAGATAATTTCAAAGAAAAGTGTCGGGTGAATGACCCTTTAGCTTTCATAGATCCTGTATATATATTATTGGGTTAATCGTGATATCTGGAATGAAATATAAGCACCAGCAGCTGACTGAGGCAGGACGTTGACAATGAACCACAAGTAACTGACATCTTTCTAGATCAGTGTTTCCAGAGACGGTCCAGCGTCTCAGTAAGACCAGCGTTGTGCCGATGTTGCTCTCGCTCACAACAGCCGTGTGAAGACTAGGGTCCTCCACGCTGACGAGGCTGACGACGCGAAGAAAAAAGAAAAGCAAAGAACAGACTGAACAGCGGAGCTGATATGGGGTCAGCGTCGCCCTCAACTTACGTTCCAGACTGGAGCGGGGTCACTGGACAAGGGGCGGCCCACCCGACACACTCGGTAAAGTGAGTTCAACATTATCTTTCCCTCTTTTTCTTTATTTATCATTTCTGTATCAGTGGTACTTGTCTTTTCGGGTTAGATCATCTCAAGTCATAACTTAACGTTCAAGGATGCAAATCTTTCATTGTCATTTCATGAAATTTCTGAACAAAAGCCATTATGCTTTCATATATACACCTCGGGTCGGATTCTAACCCTAGACAGGGCACTTGATTGTCTCGGCCACACGTAGGTTGAAACACGCGCACACACAACAGGATTTTGTTGTTCATGTGTGTGTCCCAACCTCAACTCGATGGTGTAGCAAATATGTCGATGGACAGACAGATGTATGTACACCACGAGTCGGATTCGAACCCTGGTCAGGTCGCCCTCTCCAGGGTTCGAATCCAACCCAGCGACATATTCATGTTTTAAGTATTAATGAAGGTGACAGACACACGCTATAGGCTAGTGGACGTGATAGCCATACGTTATAAATGAATTCAGTCATATAGTAAAGAACGATGAGTTGAATTCAAGCAGCCATTCGGCTGAAAATACGCAGTTGAGGAAGTATACGATTGAGGGTCATATTAGTTGCAAGTTGATTAATTACAAAAGAGCTTAAAATCAAGGTGGGGCTGGACACTTCTACGCTTTGGATAAGCACGCGAGTGATTTCAATCTACACAGCACGGGAAATTTTACAAAGCATATTTTTTTTGGTTTATCCATCATACATTTAGTGGCAAAAAGTTGAATATTGCGCTACATAAAGTTACGTAGTAGCTGAATTACAGTAGAGCTGTGTTGACATACGTTATGTATCTAATGGTGAACATTAAGTGATGAATTTCTTCACGTTGGTTATTTTACAGTAATACAGTAGTTGAGACACACGTAACTATGGGAAAACTGAGCTATCAGCTTGTTTAGCTATATCCTTGTTCATGGATTGTTTATCCCATTCACAGCAGCAGGTATGGGGCGATTCTTGCATCAGGATGAAGCACTGGTTGGTACGCGGTGATTGTGGTGACGACGGACGTCGGACGGAGGAGGTTAGTCTTGCCGGTCTGGTACTGGTACATGTCAGTATCCTAGCTTTCACACTAAGTGATCGCCCCGCTGACCCTCGAGAATATACGTTAGTGTATTGTTTTGCACACTGACGCGACCGCAGCTCCGGCATAGGCTTCTCGAGAGACCAGCACTAATTTACTGGTTCACTTGTATTCTGGTAAAGGCATCTGATATGTATGTACACCTCTCTTTCCCAATCCACTGAAGGCAGACACTCCTGTGTGGAGACGGCAGGTCCGGTGCTGGGAGCTGGTGGGTTGGGCTGGGATGGCGGGAGACATGTTGACCTGCAGGCAGCCCCTGAGCACCACCGACAATCGTCATACCTCATCAAGACGGTGGAGGTGACGGTCACACGATATAGATTAATAGGGCTCTAAGGAGGGTGGCAGAGAGGCACTGGCGCTGGAGGAGGAGGAGGAGGAGGCGTGGGTTCACCCCATGTCAATGGCGAGGGCTGGCGGCCGCCCGGGGCTAACTACTTTAGCACTAGTTTCAGGTAATAACATCACGTAATTTATTACCATCATTTACCCACTTTTTGTACAAGGGATGGACGTGTGTGTTGTTACCTATTTATCATTTCCCATTTGTACAGTGCGGGGAGTTTTTTTTTTTTTGTGTGTGTGTGTGCATTTACTTATTCGTAATTACCTATTTGTACCGAACGGGGAGGAAGCCTTACACTTGTAGGCTTCAACATTCTTTGCTTCATACGACATCTAAACTAATGTATGCTGTTCGTAATTACCATGTACTCTCATTCCTTTATTCCATTCTTCCACCACTCTCACGTTGCTTAAGTAATTCTCTCGGTCCTGCCTCTGGTTATTTTATTCTTACACCTGTCAAGGAACTGTACACTATCTCCATCATCAAGTTTATATAAAAACATTAAGGTTGTAATCAGGTCACCCCTCACTCGTCTCTCTCTGCCATAATGGACAGATTTAAGGCCTTCAAGCTTTCCCTGTAACTCGTGATTCTGGTACCATCTTTGTTGCCCTTATCTGGACCATCGCTCTTAGCTCTCTGTGCTTCTTTAGGGGCGGAGTCTAAACCTGTGAAGCATATCTTAACTCTGGCCTAACACGTACGATGTGAACATCTTGCTTATCCACATACTCAAATGTTATTGTAAATATCTGTCGGTAAACAATTTACCTCCATTGTGGCTCCCCTAATGTGGGACTTAGGGCAACAGGTTAAGGACGATGTGTTGACTCCTAAGTCTCTCTCGCATGCAGACTGCTACAGCTTATTTCCTGGTCCATATTACTCACATTGAAGCCTTCTTCCACTGTAACCCGTCCTCATTACTTTACATTTACTCGAGTTGAATTTCATCACCCAGGTATTAGACCACCTGATGCATGGTTGTGAAGCGATGCAATCCTTCTCCCTTTTCGGTCACTCATGACCGTGGCATCATCTGCAGACATATTGAGGTAAGAGTCTCATATCCACTGGCAGTTCATGTACATAGATCAAGAAGAAAAATGGTCCCAGAGCAAACCCTGCGTCGATGTGCTGGAAACCTCAACCGATTTCGAGAAGGCTCCTATGATATGTGTCCTTTGCTCCCTTACACTGAGATAATCTAACAACTGAAGGAGTCTCCCCTAAATCCTGCCTGGTGATCCGGCCTCTTACCAAGCCTCGCATGTGTTGTGTCAAATGCTCTCTGGAGGCCTAGATACAAACAATCCACCCAGCCATCCGTTTCGTCCAAAACAGAGTTCACTCTCTCGTAGAATTATAATAGGTTCGTTACACATGACTCTCTTTATTTGGAACCATGTTGTCTCTCACTTCGGTAAATCTTTACCTGCAGGAAGTCATCCATTTGCTCTCTGATTATCTTTTCCAGTACTTTACATACCACACTCGTCAGGGAGACTGCTCTGTAGTCCAGCGCCCCTTTCCGATTTCCTCTCTTGTAGAAAGTAAATACATCTGTCCAGTTCCACTTCCTTGGTAACTTGTCATTCTCCAGCCACATCTTGAGCTGTGTTTCAAGAGGTTTGTTTCGCGTGTCTGCAGACAACTTCAGCAAATGTGGCAAACTTTACCGGGGCCATGAGCCGTGTATGGGTCAAGACCCTCTACTCCTCTGTCAAATTCTTTTCTTGATCTCTCATCGTTTTCTAAAACCTCCAAATCTCATCTCACTGGTTCTAGGGCTATATCGTCTTCCACTGAGGAGCCACTCTTGAATATATCGTTCATCCCTTGCCATATCCTCTTCATCCTTCCCAGGCAGACCCTCAGCCAGATTAGGTGTTATATAACCGAAAATTTACTCAAGATAGATTTATGGAAGTTTCAGATTTTCTGCTGCTTTGCCCACAATATTCTTCTCAGTCTCTTTGCTCTTCCTTCCTTATCCTGCCTGTCACACTCATACCTTACAAATGATGGTTAGAATGACGTGTGTGTGTGTGTGTGTGTGTGTGTGTGTGTGTGTGTGTGTGTGTGTGCGTGCGTCTGTGTGTGTGCGTGTGTGTAATTACTATTTGTGCGTTACAGGGAGAGTTGTACACTCGTGTTGCGCCATCTCTTGATCTTATATATGTGATGTGTACACACACACACACACACACCAGCCTAAGCCAGGTACCCATTGATCGACCAGCCCCGAGTGGAGGATGAACAAATGGGATTAGCTGTGGGCCGACAGCCGCGCCCAGAACTGGAACCCATACAGGCCCGTACGTCAGCAAGCCCGTGTTGATTCATGGTCAGTAACACTAACCGCAACACCAGGGGAACCCATGTGTGTGTGTGTGTGTGTGTGTGTGTGTATGTGTATGTGTATGTGTGTGTGTGTGTGTGTGTGTGTGTGTGTGTGTGTGTGTTTAGCATTACCTATCAGTCCAGCACGGCACAGGGGGGTTCCTCTACAATCACGGCATCCCATTATGCTATCATTCTAGTTTTTAATCATTTGTGTGTCATTAGTTACAGCTGATCACTTAAGCAATTCCGTTTATCCACACCTCTGTCACCACGTACGTACATCTTTACATAATTTCTAATACGTTTACTTCGTGATATTTTCTATGAGCCTGTGGTTGCTCTTTCTATGCATCTTTCAGGGAGCTGTTCACAGTCAACATTGTCAAACTCGTGTCAACTCACGTCCCTAGCGAGCAAGTGTATACTTAGTCTAACGTATCCTCGTAACTCAGCTATCTTATTGCAGGCAACGTCTTTACTGCCACCCTCTGGGCCTTTTTATCTGTGAGCTATTAATGTTTCTTCAAGCGAGGTGCCCAAACGCGGGATGCATTTTCTAATTCAGGTCTTGTATACAGTTGCAGATAGTTTACTAAACTTATAAAGCTGTAGATAGTTTACTGACCTTATATAGTTGTAAACTGTTTACTGAACTTATATGGTTGTAGAGAGTTTACTGGACTTATACATAAAGTTATGGATAGTTTACTGACCATCATCTAATCCATGTACTTCAGTACAGTTGTAAGGTCAGCCAACAGACAGTCTGTCTCCTTAAACAATCTCGAAGCGTTATGTTATGGCAGTGGGTCCGTCTCACTCGTAGAATCATGTACCTTGTTTCATGGCAAAGTATGGTCATGTCGAGGCCTCCTTTCCTTAAGTCCCATCTAAATTAGTTTGCATTTGCCTTCGTCACCCATAATTTCCAACATCCTTCATAACAGCATCACCTGTAGAAATGATCCAGTATGGTGTAGTCACTGTAGTGGTTAGCGTTCCTGACCGTGAAGCATTTTATCGAGAGCATAGGTTCGAATCCTGGTTGTTGCAGCAGTCGGTCCACAGTCAACCCAGCTGTTCATACATCTTCAGGGGTTGGTCGAGAAGATGGGCACCTGGACTAAGGCTTGGATATATATATATATATATATATATATATATATATATATATATATATATATATATATATATATTTTTTTTTT
>JAYMFT010087829.1:0-14105 GCA_038088735.1 Panulirus argus | reverse complement strand
TATATATATATATATATATATATATATATATATATATATATATATATATATATATATATATATATATATACTGGCAAGACAGATAGACAGAGTGATAGATGTAGTCATACATTCATACGTTCTCTGGACTCGACAATGCAGCAACAAAGCGACTCGTGGTAAACAAGATAATGTGCACATCTAACTCTGATAAATTATTATTGTATTCCTTCTGCATAGAGCAGCTGTATGCCAACAGAGCTGCAGGTGGCACGATTCATCAGGAACTCTAAAGGACCGAAGATAAATATCATGTGGTTTAGTTAAGATGGCATAGTGTACGTCTTGTTTGTGCACCGCATGTTGAAGATGCATGTGTCTTATTTGAGGAGAGGGCGCTATACTGCAGTAATAGAAGTTTTTCCTTTCCATCTTCTTTTTTTCTCCCTTTGAAAATGAATCCCAAAAACGTATTAGACCTGTTAAGGGTCTTTTTTATTAAACGATTTAGGTTTTCATTCAACATATCAAAACTCAAGGGTTCCTTCATCCAAATTTCTCTGATACAATTTTAATAACGAACAAGATGACCTCCTTCGAAGATTTATGAGAAGCAGTTGCACTATCTTCTTACAAACAATGTACATTGTTTGTCAAACAAATATTTCTCGTGTGCTCATTGTATGTCATGTGTTCGGCTGAGCAGAATGTTGACCATAGCGTGATGTATACTGTGCATTGCCAAGCTGAATGTTGTACAAATTGTATACTGTATTCTAAAAAAAAAAGAAAATACAACGCTGCGGTTGTAGTGTTTTATATTTTGCCTGATGTGCGACGCTTCCTGCCGCACCTACCTGGCGGAGATGCCAGCGTACGATAACACGCCCGGCCGACTGCCTCCCCGCACGCAAACATGACAACCCCGATAGAGCGCATACAACACACCTGACTCCATTATAATGGCTATGGTAGACGTCTGCTCAACTTGGCTATACCACACACCATCAATCTGACTCTTGGTACAGCACGTGATTCACAAGCGCCATCTTAGATATCTAGAGTGTGCCAAACTTCGCTATAACATCCGAGGAATACTAGAACTATATAACGAAATCGTTAATAAGTGCACACTACTCCTAACCCGAGTAATAAGGTCAAAAATGTGTTGATGACGTTAAACTGTATCTGACCCTGTCATAATGTTCATAGCGTACCTGACTGGTTACATAGTGTTCACATCGTTCCTTACCTGTCATAATGTTCACGGTGTGCCTGACGAGTCATGATGTGCTGTGTGTATTATATCGAACCTCTTTATTACGTCTGTCGTGCACGTGACCCGTCATAATGTCTGTGACTGACCCAATAATACAAGAATGACCTGAAGTAAATACAGGTCAGTTAATGATCCACAAATCACTTAATGATTTACATGTCAGTTAATGATCTACAGGTCATTCAACGGTTTAAAGGTCAGTTAATGAAAATATTGATAATTATCCGTGAACCTTGAATTATATCCTTGAATTATTACTGTGTTAGAATCTTGATTAATGTAGACTAAATTTCTTGAACATATAAGGTCAGGGGTCAATTTCTAATCACCACACGTCTGTACATCGGCTTCTGAACTGTACTGTCAGCTGTACAGGTCCTCCAACGTTGGCCAAACGTTCCTGAGGGATGTATGGCAGACCATCTATCATATATGAAACTGCATTATTATCATTATTATTATTATTGTTATTATCATTATTATTGTTATCATCATTATCATTATCAGTAATATCATTGTTATTATTAGGAAGTTCACTATCGAATCTTGCACAAAGGAATTGTCTAACGTCTAAAGGTAGAATCTGTCGAGTATTTGTGATTTTCAAGGAGTGACCCACCATGTTTAGGGTTGGTGACGTCGGACAGAGAGAGCAAATGTGTTTGGGTCAGACGAAATTTAGAACAGGTCCAGAGTCTAACACCTTGACCACAGCGTCTAATACCTCGATCACAGCATCTAACACGATCGTCATAGTGTCTAACACAGTGAATATAATATAGCTTTTAGCTCCTTGATACTAGAGTTTGAAACTGTCAATGCAGCGTTCAATACCGTATATGAACGTCTAAAAGACCGATTATGGCTTTGAACACCCTGACTATAACCCTTAACACCATGATCGTAGCGTTGAACATCCTAAAATGTAGCTCTCAAAACCACGAACGTAGCGTCTAGTACCATGAACGTAGCGTCTGATACCATGAACGTACCACCTAGCTTCATGATCTGAGAGTCGAACACCCTGAACGGACCGCCTATCACCAGGATCACAGCGTCTGACACCCTGGCTGTTCCGCCTAACACCTTGATCGCAAAATCTAACACCTCGGCTACTCGCTCCTCCACGCAAGCGCCGTGAGGGATCTGGTCATGGCTAAACAGTGATGGATTACAACAAAAACCGGGCGACCCGCTCAGGCGACCAAGAAATTCTTTTTATTTGAAACTCCATGCGTAAATAAACCATCGGACGAAAACGCTTACGTTGAATGTTGTCACCTTGTATCGAAGGGTTCTTCACGAATCCCACGGCAATGGGTCAGTCACTGAGCATCAAACACTGTTAGCTGAACAGGTGAACCCCATATGTTTGAATAATCGACCCTCAAATTGCCTCACCTGAAGAAGTAACATCCTCTCGTTGTGCAGATGGTATTCGTACCTGGACAGTTCTTATCCATAATGGGGGGAAAAAAATGCGGCACTCAAAGTATGTGAACAGGAACAATTGGCGGCCGAATTTGAAGAACCCCGTAATTTGAAGAACCGACATTGTTATTTGAACACCTATTTTCCTCACTCGAGCAACCAATTTTAAGACTTTTCGTATTTGAACAGGTGACCTCCAGCTCTGGAAGAAGACTTTCTCCTCACAACCCACCGCACTTGAAAAACCGACATTTGGACTTCAAAAACTAACTTCCATATCTGAACAATTGGCGATGATGTGTTAACAGTGACCTTCGTTAGGAACAAACGGACATTTCTCAGTGAGCTCAGGCATAAGAATAGTGAATGCAGTTATTCTAAAAGGCAACGCTTAGCTTTGAGCTGGAAGGTTGCTACTAATGTGGACGTCTCATGCCAGAGAGCGGTGCTCCTCAACAGCGTTGTGGGCATGATGTTTGCCCTCAAGATTCTTTCTCGACGCTACAGATTTCTAAAACTCGACAAAGCTTCAGCTTTAGACTCGGACAAATAGAAATCTCTATTGCTTGGAATAGTTTTGCTTTGAATGTTTCGAACAGTCGGATTTAAGTTGTCAGACCTTTAAATATCGGTAAGGTTCGGCAGCAAAGTCTTAACCAGTGATTATTGTCATCAATCAACATCAAATTTCAGGTCTCTAAATACCACCAGATTTCTGTGTTACGAAAATGATCCTAAGACTTTGCGAGCTCTCGACGTAAGATTTACGACCTTAAGATATCAGTCGCAAATACTAAGATTCTGACTTCTGATATTAGTCGACGTTTAACGTTATTGGTCGGAGTTCAGATGAGTTACCAGATAAATAATTCTTGATTTAACTGCACAATACCAAGGGATGGCTGACTCAGTGTAAGCAGCAGAGTACGGAGACTGGGGACACCGGAGTAGTCGCCAGGGACTGTAAACGTCCGGCAGGTGAACGCTGACTGAAGTGCAATCATGGGATACTGTGACGCTGATGCCTCCATCCATTTCACACCCTGTGAAGGCGGGGGCTCGTGGCCTCAGTCGTAACATGCATTACTCTATACTGTATTTATACGGTATATTGTTGGGAGATGAGTGTACAGTTGCGCGTCTTTAAAGGCTATACCGTCTGGTACTGACGAAGGAGTAAGTATGTAGGAAAATGCGTCACTTGTCTGTAAATATCCGGAGCTTTACTGAGGGATCTCCAGCAGGAGGCCTTGCCGACGTGTGCGCTGATCGACGAGCCTCGGGGGAGCCTCTGCGTGGGTCATCTGCTTGTGCGTGGAGACGGATTATTTGATCTACTCTGATAGATTAGTAGATAGACCGACACGGCAAAGTACACAGTGGCTTGAAAAAACGCGAAAATCACCCGTGGTCTCAAAACACGAAATTCTCGATGACATTCTTTAGCGTTCATAAAACAACAGCGAACCTCTGAGTAATATCAAGGTGGTGATCCGACGATTTCACGCCTCGCTGTAGCATGACGGACGAGCTGGCTGGCCTCCGCCTTATCGATGTGCCCGTGGCGGCTCATCGCCGACATCTAATATGCAGAGAAGGATTTCCAGGGCAAAATAACACCTCACTGGGAGATAGCCTGGCGAGTGTGTGATCAGATGAGGAGACAGAGCGAGACCGTAGGAATGTAGGGGTGTCCGCTGGCCGACCCTAGCTCACCAGCCGCCCTGGCAGACACCCCACTCTGTTATCTCTGAAATGAGAACATTTTTTTTTCCAGGCTGAGCTGAGAAATGAGGTTATTGAAGGCTTCCGATCACACAGGGAGATAGAGATGGTGTGAAGTGCCCCAGGAGACTTGTGGTTATAGATTACGGATCATAGTCTGGGCCATGACCAACCAGACGCCGTGGCATGACAGCCGGAGTGCATGCCCCCTCTGAGGGTCATCATGCAAAGTAAGGCGACGCGAACACTCAACACGCATGTTGGTAGATCGCGCAAGATAAACAAAGAGTTTATATAAATCCCCGATGACTTTAGTGATACGCCCGCTTGGTTTCTCGACGCCCACGGAACTCCAGAGTCGACGTAGGGTTGCAGCCTGTACGGGGCAGCAACAGTCACATTGCATGGCATGTTCTGGGAGTATATTCATGACATTTGATTATAAGAAGGTGTTGTGTAACGTCACGTTCAATTTTCATATCAAAACAGCCAGAACACATTAGCATGGATGATGTAGACAGAAATAAGCGAGGGACACCAAGACTGACAGATAAAATAATACATGAGACAGAGAAAAGAAAACATGATCTATAGTCGGAAAGACATGGGTTTAGGGTACCGGAGATACACCGTAGGGCATTCAGATGTAGTCACACAAGACACAGGACGCACAGGTATACATGAGACATACTTTGAAACACACTGTACATATGAGACACACATTATAAGGTACTGAACACGCTGAATACGACACGGACACTGAACAAAACATAAGTAGACCGAGCAAGACACAACCTAGACTGAATAAGACATAGGACAGAACAAGACAGTAGATAAATACAAAACAGAAAGAAACGTAGAAAACCTGACAGTTCACAGAAACACTAGTCAGCAGCAACAATACAGTGGCTGGGTACGGAGCTTACAGTGCAGGAAGCGGGGCGCTGTGGAGAAGGTAAGCACTAACACGAACCTGGGGAACTCTGGAGTGACACACTCTCTCTCGAACTACCAGTACGCGACAGCTCGTTGAGATGCGAGACTTAAAGCCAAAGATAAAGTGGTAGAGACTAACTTCGTAGTAAGATTATAGTTTTATACAGTGGTTAATTGAAGCTTAATTACGTGGCAAAGAACCATTGACAATATCAGGTGTAGAGAACCATCTGAACACACATACACACACACACCATAGATTCCCCGCTGACCAAAAGGCATATAAACGCCAACGCGAGTCTTCCGAACGAGCAGTCAGTGGTGGTAGGCAGTTCCTGACATAAATACAAGCTGACACGCACACTGTGTGTTGTAATCTGTTAAATTAGCAATAATCATCTGTTACACGACAGGCGGCGGACACAGAACAGCCTCAAACATATAATTACGTGTAGCAAGTAAACAAAAATATATTATAATATAATATAAAGAAAGAAACAACTCCGAGTCCAAACGCTTGTACGTATACGCCCCTACGCAGAATTCACAGGACTTCAATCCTTAAGAGACAAACAACGGCAGGAACCAATGTCAAACAATGCTAACAACATTGGCAAACAGAGGGATGAGCCGTGATCCATTAATACAGCAAGTTCATCACTGGAGAATTAATATGATAGCTATCAGGGTGACCACTTCTCACCTCGAGATTAATAGCCTTCATCAGAGCACACCCACGGCAGTCAAATTGCCTCGTTAAGTGATTGTTTGTGCGTGTGAAGAGGTCGTTAGTAGGCTATTATCATTCGCCTGGGGAGTTTGAGGGTCGGAGTTGTCAGCGGTCGTGTTGATGGTGGTGGTGGTGAAGGCGTTGTTGGAGACGGGGTCAACGGCTGACGGCGGGTGTGAGGGAGACAGTGTTCCTGGATATGGTGAGGGTGGAGACATGACACTGGTGGAGATGATGGAACTCCGCACTTTGCGCGGGATGAGGATGATAGGGTAGATCACTTCATGGGGGTGATGGAGCGACATGCGTCACAACATGGGGGTGATGGAGCACCAAACACTCCAACATGAGGGTAATGGAGCGTCACTTAACATGGGGTGATGGAGTGTTACACGACACAGCATGGAGTGATGGACCGCTACACGTCACAATATAGGATGATGGAGAGTCACACGACACAACATGAGGTGATGGAACGCCATACATAATAACACGGGGTGATGGAGCGTCACACGACAGGGCTTGAGGTGATGGAGGGCCACACGTCACAACATGGGGGTGTTCTCAGCATCAGTCTTCAGTTTCCCTGGACATTGATGGCCTCCAGCACCAGCACATCGCTGTCAACACTCACCTCCCATGACCTCTGTTTTCTCTTGCCGTTCACAGGGGTCACGGTTCGGAGAGTAGATGTCAGGGGTCACGGTTTATCAGCCACCATCAATCACTACCCCTGCTGAAGGAAGCTGGCTGTCTCCTGAACGGTGTTGTCCAATGGGAGTGGTGCAAAAATCAAATTTTTGATGGCTTCCAGCCACGCCCCCTCTCTGTGGCTACGCCTCCTCTCTAACCACGTCCCTTTCTCTGTGGCCATGTTGCTTCTCTTTCGTAACGTCCCTCCTTTGTCCATGCCCCTTCTCTTTAGCCATCCTGCCTCTCTGGCCACACATCATCGTCAATTGCCTGAAGATTTTTCCCTTTTCCACTGTAAACAGTAATTCGTCTCTTGTTTCAGGAGACATATGTCGTCGTCCACTCCACACTGACTTTATATTGATTCCCTCCGACATCTACAGTGAGACCCGCACTAGCAGAAATGGTTCTGTCCAAATGGCCCCTACAGACTTTTTCCTAAGTTTATTGGGTAGTCAGTTCCTGTAGATCAATGTGATCATTGTCCTTGTTTCGCTCGTCTCACACTTAAGCGTTTCTGTTGCGCAGTCCTCCGTAAAGGGTCTGTCCGATAAGCATAGACAGAGTTGGAGACATGAAATCATTAGCTACATTTGGTGGATCTAGTAAAGCTATTTCTAATATCCGAAACTCCGTCCAAATATGATAATACATGAATGCTACCATAAGCCAGTCCAGGCCTAGATATGCTTAGTGTGGTCAGTTTATATCCACAAGTGTTTAAAAGCCATTCTTTAGTCTATGAGTATCTAATATTAGTACAACTAGGTCTTAGAGATAGCATTGGCTCATAGTCTGTTCATAAAGTCATTCAAAGCAATGAGTAAATCTCTCAGACTTTATTTACAGCACTTTACGAGTATATAGATGTAATCAAGCTTCATATATCTGTAACTGTGTCTCTGAAGCAATGTATGTGTCGTGAAACTGTATCACATCCAACAATGTTTCGAGTCTGCTTCGAATTACAATACGAAGCAGAGCTGAGCAATTCATTTAACTAACATTACAGCTGGGAGTCATAGCTCTCTAACATAGTTAATTCTAATTGTAGCAACAAGCCTTCCACCTTTCACCCTATATTTATCCACCTATCAGCTAGTCATCTTTCCAGCCATCCACATCAAGAGGGAGAAAACTAGAACGGAAATGGTGGCGGGTAGGACTGACCTGTTCCCCTACATGCCATTGCGAGCCACGGTCGGTAAGTTGGTGGGTTGACTGGTTGACTGGTTAGGTGGGTGGGTGGGTGGTTGACTGGATGGGTGTCTGGTTGGCTTGCTAGGTTGCTGGGGAAAGGCCGAGGAACTGGATGGGTTGGCGGCTGGTGGGCCGGTTGGTTGCCTGGCTCTCACCACATAAAAACTCCCCAGGTCCTGCCCACCTGACTACCGAGTGTGATAATGGTACCCTTGGTATTGCTACGTGGGATAATTAGCAGCTCTGCGGCCACTGCTGTATGTTCTTTACAAACGAGGGAGATAGGTATTGCTGAGGGGGATAGGCGAATATTGCTGCGTGGGTCAGGTGGATATTACTAAGTAGGAGAGACAGATATTGCTATCTGGAATTAACAGATAAAATAACTAAAGAAGAGATAGTGTGCCTTTGGGTGAGACGATGTTTTAGGTAAGGCATGTACACACAGGAATGTCACAAGGCGGTAACGACGTGTGCAGTATATAGGGAAGTCAATACTCCCTCCGTCTCAAAGAAAAACGAACATGATTTTGCTCATGATATTATTATCGCATCATAAAGTATAATGAACCAAAAGGAACAGAATCCTTGCGCGTCGTCCGGATACAAGACAATATTTCTCAGTCATGATTGTGTATTGTTAGTCATCCTACCGATACTTCATCATTTTTTTGGATGCTTCATTAAGTTATTTTAACCTTGTGTGTTGGTCTGCGACAAAAGGGTGGTGCCCTTACACGGGACTTTTGGCATCCATAACCTCTTCCTGTAGCAAGACTACCGAGGCAAAAAAGCTAGAGTATCGTCCATGGCTGACAGTCTGCAGGGAAATAACAGAAACCAGAGGTCCGGCCTGGTGATGCTGGGCCAAGATAACGTCAGGAGACCAGTTGGCGACCCTCCCCCTCCTCTTGCAGCACCGACAGTGGCCACCCTCCCACCCGTCCACTGTTACCAGCATACTCCCAGCATATTATCCATTCTTCCAAGAGCTGGTAAATTACACCGCTGTCTACGCTTCTTGTTACCCAGCGCCTCTGGTCATTACTGAAGGCATCTTGCAATAAGATTAATCCTTGTTTTTATGGACAAGATAATTCTTCCTTGATCTTCAAGATGTTGTCATTACTACTCTCTCTGCAATGAGCGGTGGAAATCATGAGCGTCACAGCGGTTAATACTTTAACATGCGATGGAGCTGCGATCTGTAAGTAATCACAGAGATTTCTGGTTCTCAGTGAAGACTAAAACTTACTTACAAATGATTTTATTGGCCGCCTGGTTCACTGACCACAGCTTCACATGAGCAATGTTGCACACACACACACACACACACACACACACTTATAAATGTATAAGTATTCAATTGATATGACAGTGATGTGCCAGTATATTTTTGAGACCGCAGCAGGAGGCTTACTGGAAAATTCAATAATTCTATACACGTGATAGGTCTGTCGCCTTTGACTATAAATATATAGCTACCGTGGCAGATTTTCACATCTTAAGAAGCACATACATTATACACTGATCGCTACCGTATTGCTGGAGATTTCATACGACAAACCTGTTCGTTTTCGACGATGCTTCTTTTATGCAACATATCCACTCCCGTGCGAGTTGTTGACCAATATCCAGTAACAGGGAGGTGCAGTAAATGGAAGGACATGGGAAAGAGATGTAACACAATACTTGATAGTCTGTGATGAGATCATTTGCTGGAGGACAGTAAGAACAACCCTGTTGTTGATCAAGATTCGCCTGGCCTCAGTCTGGCACTGGCCCTTGTCTTCAGACGGCCCTCCAGTTTTTCTCCTTTTCCCCTGGCAAGATTCCAAACTCCTACTTTGTACAGATGCAGTAAGGATAGTAAATAAGATGGCTGCTCAGTGACACCAGCTGCGTCCGAGCGTACATACCGGCTTGAGCCTCGGAACACCTTCGGTTAGTTTGAGTCTGTGTTAATCTAAACCAGACCGACACCTAACGATTACTGGACAGTTGTTTTGAAAAGCTGTATGTTGTTCCGGTAAGATGTACCAAGATCAGCAATAGGCAGCGGGGCTGATGAGGGAGATAAAAAGGACCCAGGTTCCGAACGCTTGGTCCGTCAATTTCTACAAATATCATCTGTCATGAACCTGAAATTACCTTCACCTGCGCCTCCAGTCAAACGTTAATGTCCATCAGTGGCAGAGGTTTCATTAAGCAAGATGATATTTCGCTGCTGGAAGCAATGTGGATTGTTGCATTATTCACACAAAGATTTATTTTTTCAGGTTTTTCCTGGTAACTGAAGACCACATGTTTCTCTCTCTTATCCCGACACTAGCGGCACAATTCAACCTCTCTGAAACTTGCAAACCCCAGAAAACCCGTGGGCTCACATCCTCATCTACACAATATGAGTACTTTATGTCTCAAAGCAAAAAGTAGCAATGCATCACAGCATAGTTAGGTTGTCTGAGAAGCCAAGCATGGGTAATCATATCTCAAAAGTACAACATGCTTAAGGTATGTCTTAAAAGCACAGTATGGCAAGGGTACAATAAAGCAAGTACCTGCTCCAGTTATGTACTTGTTAAGGTTACTCACAATAAAGTTATAATGCTAAGAGTGATCAACTGACAGAGAGGATAGATAATAATGAGGATCACATCAGTTAGAAAAAAGAGAAGTAGACAGACTTTCATTCGTTTAGTCTCTCTTTTTCTTTTTCTCTCCATCAAAACATTCTTCCTTTGCTCCCACTCAGTCTCTTTTCTCTCTTTTACTCCACCACCCACTCCTGCCTTGTCCCCTCTAGCATCTCTCCTCCTCCCTCCACACAGACAGATGTTCCACCGCTACTCTCGACATTATGCAAATGGACGAGTTACCCCGAGAGAGATCACGGATTTTCCGCTCTGACGCCACCAGCGGATTAGCAGGAGATCGGCAGCAGCAGGAACGTCGGGTCGGGAGCTTCACATCAGCCACAATGGCTCAACAGTTAAAAGAGTTTTGTCTCTATCTTTTTCTCAACAGTTACAGGTACTAATACAGTTACAGTAACGACAGCTGTATTGCGATTTACTTCTTGTCCTTTCTTTTCTGTAGTGAAACCACGGGAAACCCCGCCAGCACTGGTTTTCATTCCTCGTGTTCGTCTATGAAATCCTAATATAAAGGTGTGTGCTATAGGGGTGTAATAGCCACAGAGAGATGTGCTATAAGGGTGTATTACTACAGAGAGATGTGCTATAAAGGCGCAGTACACAGACTGGAGCCTCCAATATAAAGACGGCTCTGTTACAAGGACGTAATACCCTAGAGAGATGTCTTATGAGGGCATAACACCCTTGAGAGATGTGTCGCAAGGGTTCGCTTTACTATAACCCCGTCCATTTGCCCAACAGTCACTCTACCGCTCCAATAATCCTTCCACCACTGTATAATTCAGTATAATTGTCTGTCAGTCTAACAAACGACTCACCAGTTCCTCCATCTTTTCAAGCTCCATTCTCCCCACATGTGCTTCCATCGGCGTGTTTCTGTATTGGCCACATCATCGCCATGATTGACCGTCCAGGTGTTGTGTGCCTCTGTCCGTCTCATTGCCTCTCCTGCATTCATTCCAGCAAGCGCGTCTGCTGTCCAGTGTCTTCCAACCCTGCTCCAGCCTCGCCACTCTCCCTGCTCGGCCCCGCCACTCTCCTTGCTCCGGCCCCGCCTCTGTCCGTGCCTCGGACCTGCCTCTCTCCCTTCTCCAGACCCGCCACTCTTCCCACCTCTGTCTCGCCACTCTCCCTGTCCCAGCACCACCTCTCCCTCCGCTTCAGACCCGCCTCTTTCCTTGCCGCAGCCTCGCCACTCTCACTTCACCTGCCGCCGTGTCATCCGGCCCTTATCATCTCGTGCAGGTGTTCCCGCTCACCTGATCTACATCTCAGTCGGGGCACATCTACCACAAGGCGCCCTCTGCTCATCCACAATTTCCACCACCTGCCATCTTTAGCACCTCTCACCCATCCTCTCTACATCTCCTGCTCTCCTTTTTTCTCTCGAACGTTTGAAGAGAAGTTCAGGAAGAAACGTTCCATTGTAGAGGCGGTGGAACTGAAACGGTTTTCCCCGGGAGATGGAAAAGTAAATAAACCTTTAGTGCCGTGAGGTACCAGGACGAAGCCATGACAGGCCAGGAGCGGCTCGTCTCTGCTTGCATGTTGCTCCTCAGTTATTCGCAGAATCCCGCTATCTCGCGTTCGAGAGACGTCAAACGTCGTAGAGACTGGCGTCTGGGGAGCTGGCTGGGTCGTTGTGTCGTTGTTCGGAGCAATGAACCTGGTGTCAGGTCGGGAACGCTTGTCAGTACTTCCCTCCCATACCATCGTATAATCCATACATTACCTTCTGAAGGTGAAATACTCGAATTCGTTTAGGAGGGATTATAATTCCCCCCCCAAGTTTTGTTTACATATGTAATTTTTCAGACGAGGTTCGCTTTAAACGGGTCTACCTACAGCCTTTACGTCTGATGTGAATACTAAATTTCCTTTTGATATGGTACGCTGTTGAAATATTCCTGCGGGCTCGTTAACTGTGCGGGCAGGGGAAACCCTGGAGGGCCTTGCTCACTGTACGTGTGGAGACGAGAACCTTCGTGTTGTGCATTGGAACGGTTGATTATATAGGGTTATGTAGAGGTTATATAGGGTTATGTAGGGGTTGTAAAGTTATATACTTACTGTTGTGTTCTCTTTCTATTTTTCTGTCTCAATCCATATATAAGAGATGGCATGTTCAGTAAGATTCTTTAAGGCTGAAAATTCAGTTTGTTATTATTGTTGCTGTTATTGTTGTAAAGTATGTAACTAACCACAACAGCTGTAATTCCTGCCCCTTATGAAAAAGAAATATAGATTCCTGACAACTTTAGCGTAAATTGAATCTGAACTGCAAAAACAATTTTTCATAAGAAAACTTTCCACTGCTTTTTATGGTAAGGTATTGAAATCTCTAAAATAGCAAATGCAGTCGTTTTCATCACCAGATTTACCGAGAAACTTTCCCGACCACTCAACCATCTGTGTCACCTCGTGTAGTGGCTCAGCCAGAAGGCGTTTCATTTACTGGAATTCACCGAACTTCAGCAAAGACTGTAATCGCGTCTCTAACCTGCAGTCTTCTCCAGCGACATTTTACACGACTTTCTGCACTTAACATACACTTCCTCCGCCTGACTTTTTGTGGACGTTGACTCAAACGTATCATTTTAGTGAATATGAAAGAGCCAGAAATTTCGAAACGCTACACCCAATTTTGCCATACATTATATGAGAATTTCTTGACACAGCGGCCGATACGTTGCTAATGTGCCAAGTTTTATATGTGATAAATATGCAAAATTACTTGATTTTTTTTTCATTTCAAACTGCTGTTCCTCCACATCAGTGCAGGATGTCTACTGTGTTGACTGTTATCCGAAACCCGCCTCGTCCTCTACCCTAATCCCTATAGTTTTCATTTATTTACATTTATGAGAACATTTATCATTGTTTAGTATTTTTTTTCTTTTACAGAAGGCAAGTCTGGGAATTCCAAATCGTACATTCAAGACCGTTAAGCGGAAAACTGCTAATGGATGTTGAAAGAAAAAGTTCCTTGATGGAATATACTTAATACTTATACAGATGACCGAGAGGAGAGTGCGTGACTGGGTTTGTGAGCTGGTAGGAATTTAAGGAGCTAGAGAAAGGTTGAACAGGTGGTAGCAATGGTGGACCTTATGGTCAGGTGAGTGTGAGCAATGAGGTATAAATGCCTGAAGAGGTACTGTAGGCTGTGCCTCACACAATTGTGAAAGCTGACAGATGATGGCATGACGACAGTTACTTAGAATATGTGATGAAGTGATTTCATGGAAGAGATTTCATGAAGTATGTGACATGATCGCAGGTGAGGCTGAATGTGTCAGAGATGAATCTGAGTGTATTTAGAACCTATGGGTAGAGAAAAAGTGTACTGAAATGGACGTATGTTGATTACGTGTGTCAAAGAAAAATTACTGTAAGTTGAGAGAGAGAGAGAGAGAAAGAGAAAGAGAGAGAGAGAGAGAGAGAGAGAGAGAGAGAGAGAGAGAGAGAGAGAGAG
>JAYMFT010087818.1:0-14106 GCA_038088735.1 Panulirus argus | reverse complement strand
TATATATATATTTTTTTTTTTTTTTTTTTTAGGTTTGGTTACCAGACATGAGAGGCATAAACCAGTTTTGGTCTTTCTTTAGGTTTGGTTGCCAGACCTGAGAGGCATAAATGAGTTTTGTACTGTCTTAGAATAGCTTAACAAACCTTGTAGTACTTATCTTTTTGCTTTCCTTTATAATGCTGGTTGACTACAGCTTTTATCAGCTTATCCCTGAGTTCTCTCATTTTTTGGCACTTCATATTGAACCATGTCTCTTTCCTCTTCATTTCTTCTTCCCTTTTAGTTTCCCAGGGTATGCATGCCCTGACTTCAGTCTCAGTTGATTTCTTAAACCCACTTACAGTACTGGTCTGTACCCATTTTAGGACTGTTTTTCCCAATCTTCATTCAAATAACATGATTAGCTGTATATAATTACTTTGATTGTATTTTCTTGTATGGCCCTGTGCCTCCTCTGATCCTCCCCTGTCACATAGTTAAAATCAGATAACACAAGATCACCTTTTCCTAAAGGTGCTTCATATTTGATGTACTCTATATTCATGCTGTTTTGCATAAAGATGAGGTCTAGCAGTGATGATGTGTCTTCCTCCATACATCTCATATACTCCATATGTTGATACTGTATAAGTTCTCTTCATCATATTCAAGGAAATTGAATCTTCATATGTCCCTGTTCCCATGAGCATCTAAGTTCTCTCAGTCTTTTTCCTTTTAAATGAAGTCCCCCATTTATCAGCAAGTTACCATCTTCATTAGAGTAGTGTCTCAATGCTCTCCTCAACAGGAGTGAATGGGATTGGTCAGAGAGATGGCTTTTAAGTTTTGTATGGTTCCATATGTATCTGTATCTCTTGAGAACTAGTGTTTTTAGATACGTGAGATATCTTTGTAGAACACTGAAAAGTAACATTTACATTTGCAAAGATGATTAGTTGTGTGGAGAACCTTTAAAACATAGGTAGTAAGTCCATTGATGACATTGTTCATAGCAATTGCTCTCTTCCAACAGGAACACTGCTGATTGCTGACATCACCATGTAGAGCCAGAAAAATTTCCAAGTCAGAAATCATCCAGAGGTTTGTTACTACTGATGTTGATTTTTGAAATCATTTGAAATGTGAAGACTGAATGTACAGTGAGAGATACATCATGCTTTACACATGGAGGATGTTGAGGCCAGTTTTCTAACCTGGATACAAAGATACCATAGTTCACATAATGTTAAATACTTTTTTTTTTTTTTTTTAAAGGGAATATGCAAAGATCACCTTGCATCTTTATGCTAATGGTTTGGCATTAATTTTTGGTCTGTATTTCTTGCTAAAAAAGGGATGTGTCTTATATGACAGAACATTTGGAAGTACCTTGCTAGAGTGACAGAATAGGACTCTATAGCAGTCTATCTATATGTCAGTTGCCCTTAACTCTCTTTTCATTTGTATGGGATAGATTAGGTGTATAGTTACAGTATTGGTTATAGTGCACCAAAATTCCATTTTTTTCCATGAAGGCTCCGGCCATGTTCATAAGTTCTCATTTAGGGCCCAAGAAATAGGAAAGTAGGAAGAGGAAAAGTAATGTGGGTTGTAGGGGGTGTGGGAAACCCACCTATTAAAAGGGGATAGTTCTTAGCTGTTAGGAAGACATTAGAAGGTAAAGAGTTCCAAAGATTAGTGGTTTAAAGAAAGAGACTAATACTATAGTGGCCTATTATTGAGTCACTAAAGGCCATATATAACAGTTATGTGATGCAGTGGCTTGCTGAGTGTTGCATGGTTTGACTGATGGTAGAGATGCAGAAGCAGCCAGTTTATGAGAGCAGTATCTTTAGGCCATTGTTTCCCAAGAAAAAAAGCTTATAAATATTAATAGTAATAATAGTACAGGTTGAGCATCCCTAATCTGAAAATTTGAAATGCGAAATACTTCAAAATCCAAAACTTTTTGAGCGGCAATGTGATGTTACAAGTGGAAAATTCCATACCTAAACACATTATTATTTCATTGTAATAATGGTATTTCATATTTTTATTGTTATGTGTGAATAAGTTTAAGAATATGATTGCTTATTAGTAGCATATAAATTCAGTCAGAAATGAAGGTGATACCAAACAACCACAGATTATCCATGTGAGCAGCTGAGGTTGTGACACCTTAGTTTTCTGATGATTTGTTGTTACACAAACTTTGTTTCATACGCAAAATTATTAAAAATATTGTATAGATTAGTACCCTCAGGCTATGTGTATATGAAACATAAATGAATTTTATATTTAGACTCGTGTCCCATCCTCAAGGTATCTCATTATGTATATATTATCCATCATGACAAATGAGAAAAACAGGATGGTATGGAAACAAACGGGTTAGAGCTGAGACATATCTCAGTGTTCCAACCGTTCAGCGGTCTCCTTAGGAGATATTGATTCCAGCATTTGGCGGGACCTTGTTCCACTGCAAGTGATGGTCACCCAGTCGGATGCCTTGGCGTGTTGCTCTATTATTGGATCGCTTGACCTGCTGCTTCCACTTGCTCACAGCAATCTCCGCTGCCTGATGTGACCAGCAGATGAACCCAGACCTTGTCGTAACGTTATCTTTGGTAGCGATGTTAGCGGTTCACATCGCTACCAAAGACAACAATAACACAAGGTCTGGGTTCATCATCTGCTGGTCATATCAGGCAGCAGAGATCACTGCGAGAGGCAGTAGGTCAAGCAATCCATACAGTCCTCTTAGCTCATCATGTAAATGCAAATATTCCAAAATCCGAAACTCTTTTGGTCTGAGGCATTTGGGTTAAGGGATACTCAACCTGTAATGAATAATGATAATGATAAAAATTGTATTATTCATATGAAATGAGACTTGTCTTGTTCATCTTCCATGGTATAAAAAGTAAAAAAGAAATATCATCCAAGAATAAATCATTAAAACAATACAAACATAGAACTTAAAAGATTTTAAAATATTTTAAGCCTAACTTGAACTCATGGCCATCATGTCTTAATTTGTCACCTACATTTGGTATCTGTCTTGTACTTTTAAGTTATTTAACAATCTCACACTTGAAGTCACAAAAGACCTATTATATTTGGTGGTATGACATTGAATAGATCTTAGTCTTTTACCAGACTGCAACATCTGATCTTTAGGGTACAAGGGATCTTTTATATCTTTCATAATTGCATTATATCTTTGAATGTGACAAGTGGCCTTCACTCTGACTCCTGATGTTAGTGATAACCATTTTAAGTCTTTTAATGATAATTAGGCTGTTTTTTTTTTCATCTTTTGCTTGCAAGGTTTAAGTTTGTCTGATCCAAAGAGAGGAAGCTCTAATTGGAGGAAATTTGAGCATCCATTTAGCTCTCAAGTATAAGATATTAATGGGTTTTGATATGTTTTGGAGAGCACTTGCCCTGTGACACTTTTGAATTGAGCATAAGTCTACAGGGAACACATTCACTCTGTTCTCAGACTTTCCTCTTTCTCACTCTTCTTAAGAAGAAGTCTTTTAATTTCAGATAGGTGCCTAGAGAAATGAAATAGTCTGTTTTCATGAAATGCTACCCAAGTCCTTCTGGGTGTTAGAATTGTGAATAATTTTTTTGGTCTTGTCATTTATTTCCTTGCATATATTTTCATCATCTCTTGTAGTTATTTCCTCTGAATGCCTTAGTAGTCAGATGAGCTGACCTTTAGTCAACAATTTACTCTTGATTAATTCATAGAAAAGTTCAGACTATTCCTCTGCCTTGTCCACAACATTCCTCTCAAAGTTTGTCAGCACCCTCTTTATTGTGCAATATTCACTCTTTGCTCTCATATTCCTTTCATCTGCTGGTTGGCTGATGTGTAGTTTAAATCTCCATATTACATCCCCATATACTTTTCCTTTCTGACATCTTTCATATATCTCTATAATTATCCAAATAATTATAGCTCCCTTTTCAAACCTTTCCTCACCATTTAAAGCCAAAGGTACCAGGGCTCTAAATCCTTCACTGTAAATTTCACAAAAATTTCCATAACGCTGATCAGTATTGTGACTTTTGGAACTCTCACATTCCAATTTATCTCAAAGAAATTGTTCAATAGTGTTTAGTTTCCACAATTATATTTCCTTATTGAGCCTGGTTTTGACTATGATCTCCTTTATGTCTTCATTAACCACATGGTCAAATTCAAACAAAATCACTTCTCTGAGTTAGTGTTTCATATCTGACATTTTAATTTTCCATGTTGCTATGTGTAAGGATCAGATCTAGTAATGATGGTGCATCATCCCCCATCATTCTTGCATTACTCTCATTTTCTATGAGAATGTAAATTTGCTGTCTTTTTCTCTATACATTCTTGACCCTGTTCACAAATTTGAAAATATAAAGAAATGCATAATATTAGAGTACATACCTATACTTGACTGTAATAATGTACTAGATGATATATTTTGAAGAAAATATGATCATATAAGCAGCTTTTAATGAAAGAAGATGTAGTTCTCAGGTTCATAAGTATGAGCAATTGATTGTATCATGGACTAGAAATTAATGTTTTTTGGAGCTCATTCATAAGTTGCCCTACGCTACAATGTTGGTCCACTTTCCTTCTTCTTTAAGTATTACTTTGGTTTTTGCTCCTGAGAGCTGGCTGCATTTGTGCCCACACCACTAGCTAGACCACACAGTACTAGGCAAGGTGCTGTGTCACATGATTATTGAGTGGCCATCAGCATCTCAAGGGTGGGCTGTTTTGATACCTGCTTCTTTCTATACATGTTGAAGCCCTGAAACTCTCTACCCTCTCATGTCTTTCCCAATAACTTTGATTTAGCACATTTCGAAAGACAGGCTTTTCACTTTCTCAAGAATTCGTAAATACTTTCCCTTGTCTTTTACAGTTTCATAATTCTCTTTATATCTCAATTAGGGACTGGCCTGGATGTGGACTTTTGTCCATGAGTGGAGCCTTCAACGTTAAAAAAAAAGGTACCCGTCTTCATAGATTGGACATTCATATGTTGGGGCCCTCTTTGTTTGAAATCTCCCTTATTTAAACTACTATCTTAGAGGATTTTGTATCTCACTCTCTTGCACTATCCTGATTGTTCCATCATTGTTTTTATTGAATATTTGCTTTGGTTCTTTGTAATTCTTTTTGAAGACTTTGAAATATCATTACTGCTATGCATGTCTTTCGTATAGTTACTCTTTTCATCACATACTGTTTGACTGGGCCATCCATCAATATTCTTTGAGCCTAATTTCATCCCATGTTAAGAGGTCCAGTCACCCTACCCCTTTGCTCTTGCTTGCTGTTGCATACCTTTCTGAATTCATTAGGTTGGTTCTCAGCTCTTTTCTAAGTTTCATCTTTGTTGCTCTGACAAAATCTGATTTGTTTTCCCTGATTTGGTCTTTGAATTCTGATGTCTTTCTCTTTACCACCTGTTTCTATTCATATACATTATCTTGCATCTAAAGTTCATGCTGCACAGCATTCTGGGCCACACACAGCCAGAGGCATTGCTGTGTCGCTTCCTTGCTTCTATGAAGTCCCACTGTTTTCTGTTGTGTTACTATTTACTCTTTTTTTTTCAATCCTAGCAAGTAAATTAGTTAAGTGTATGGACTTTTATTCCTCACAAATTCATGTTGGCTTTCTTATAATATATATAATTGTTGTTAAGTAAATGTTCTGGTATGTGTTTTTTAACCAATATTTTGAAAACTTTGCATATGTAATGTCAGGCTTACTGGTCTATGCTGTTGTGGCATGAGACTAGATGTACCTTTTTGTATTGGTAATAGATAGGCCATTTTGTGATTACAGGATTTGCGGTTCCATTTCTATCTAAGCTAAGCTTCAACATTAACATCATAGGTTGTACTCTTTATCTGGGGAAGAAGTAGGCAAATGAAAGTGTTTTGGAAATTAGTGTAAAAAGAGCCAGCTCTAGGAGCAGTGCCAAAAGAGATGAAAAGGTTGAGAAACAGATCCTAGTAGCTTGATGTCAGTTGGGGCGGGGGGTTAGAAACCGTCCTATCCTCCTCAACAAGTGGTGCCGTTCCAATTTGGTACCACAGACTCATAATATTCTTGTACCATCGTGGACTAAGTTTAAAGAAAGGAAACTTTAGAGTCTTGAGTAAAGAGAAATGTAAGTTATTTGTTGTCAGGGGTTATGCATAAGAATGAAAGGGTGAAGTGTTATATATAAGGAGATCGTGAAGTGTATGAGAAGAGAGTGTGAGTTTGTAGATTGAATGCCAGCAGTTCATGTGTAGGTAAGGCACAGAGGAATAGCAATGAAGTGGGTCAGGGAGTTGAATGCTACAACCACAGCATTACTAGCTCACATCCAGTCTTGTTGAGCAAAAGTAAAGTGTTTGATATGTAAATATGTTTATTAGCATTGGTGGACTCTTCCTACAGATGGTAACATTGCAAGTGAGAAGTCACTCTTGACGAAACCATAGGATTGAAAGGCAGAAAGTGTCATCAAGGACCCTCTCTTACCCCAAAGGAGTTTGTCATACCCTGCTCCCTTATGGAGTGCAACTTTATAGCTGTAGAAACACCATCAAAGGGGTACAAGGGTCACATAGTAGAAAATACTAATATATGTATATTTAAGGATCCATCAGAGACTCTTCTCAACAGGTTTGTTCCATTTTCCAGGCAATGGCATCATCCTCCATAGAGGTGATGGGTGTGGGTGGTGGAGAGATGAAGGTAATGCTAATGGATGATAGCACTGCTGAAGGGGATATGGAAGGACAGATGCAAACCATAATTACTGCCACTAATGCTCAAGGCCAAATGGTGTCTGCGGTGGAACCTCAGCCTGCCTCCAGCCAGGAAGAGGTAAACAATAGTAGCATATTGACCCCTACAGTGTAAACTTTTTAATGTTATTTGAAATGGTGTTTTTATGAACCCTTGTCTGTAGACCTGGCAGTAAATGACTTCATACCATTTGCTTATCAAAACTGTTAGAAATTGAAGAACATTTAGCACACCTGGCACATAATGCCATGGTGCTATTGGCCTAACGTAGCACTTAGATGTTTCTTAACTATGTAAAGCTTTAATTATGTTAGAATTCTGATACAGTCCCCAAGATTTTCTAAACATTGTTAACTAAACCAGAATTTTTATGTGTTTTCCAGGATTTCCCAAGCATGGAGAGTCAGTTCCACACACTTGAGGGTATGGAACCACCCCCAGGCACCATTATTTTTTCTCCACAAGATCTCATGCGACCCACAAAGCCTGTTGGTCGTGGCAGAGGTAGAGGTAGTGCCCGAAGTAGTTTGGCGTCTATCAAGCAAGAGCCTGGGGGTCCTCCAACTTTTGGTGGCAGCCAAACCTTAGAAATGCCTGTTTCCTGTGAGGTCTGTGGCAAGGTAATGATGACAGGTAAAACATTAGTGCAGCATATGGCCATACACTCTGACCTCAAGCCATTCCAGTGCCCACATTGCCCTAAATCATTTGCCCGGAAAGTACATCTTCAGGGGCATTTGGTGGTACATGGTATAGAGAAGCAATTTGAATGTCCCATTTGCCACCAAAGGTTCAGTCGTCAAGATTGTGTTAAGGTACACATGCGCCTTCATGACAAGAGTAAATGTGTGTATTGTGATGTGTGTCACAAGGCCTTCTTAACTGTTGGGGCACTAAATATACATCTTCGTATTCACAGAGGTGAGAAACCTTTTAAGTGTCACCTCTGTAGTAAGTGTTTCACCCAGAAAAATCATCTTATCACCCATATTAAACGCCATACAAAAGTTACTGATGAACACTTCACCAAAAAATTAGGGCCAAGGATGTTCAAGTGTGAACATTGTCCCCGCTCATTTATTCGCTTAAGTGATTATGAACGGCACGTCCAGTGGAATCATGGAGCTGTGGCAGAAGGTAGTATCATTGACAAGCTTCCCACAGTTGGAAACCTACTGGATGGAGAACTAAAGCAGACTGGTCTTGCTCCTCAGATTTTCAAAGCTCCCAAAGATGCCCTTAACAGCAAACCAAAATCAAGAAGAACAAAGAAAGTAATGTGCACAACCTCAACCCAAACAGATGAGGAAGGTGGCCATGTCATCATTCCCCGCCAGTATCAGGGGCAAGTATGTGTGAGTACCCAAGTGTCTGCACCCCCTACACCTCGTCCTGCAGATGATGACATGTATGAGAATGACATATTTGATGAGGGCATGGACCGCAATTATAGTTCTGATGAAGAAGAAGATGATGAAGAGCAGGAGAGAAGAGAGGGGGATGAGCAAATAGAGCGGAAAGTATTTGCTATTCCAGAATCGACAGAGATGGCATCTGATCCCATTCAAGATGCTGCATTTGATGCAATTGTTCAAGGAAACACAAAACCACCTCAAGAACAAGAAGCTGTACAAGATGAGCACTCTGTCTTTTTACGAGAAGTTGCATCATCCATTGCGAAGCAGGGTTTAGTTACAAAATCACCAGACACAAGGTTAGAACAAAGGGTAAATGAAGAAGAAATTAGTATTAGGGAAAATGTGAGTAGTGAAAAAGAACACCAAGAGAGCATTGTGCAAGAGAGTTCTTTAGAAGGAAGGACGATAACCAGAGAACTTGAAGATGAATCACATGAGGTACCAGAAATGAATTCAACAAGACAAGTCATGAGGGGTGGAGATGAAGATCAAGAACTTGAAATTGGAAACCAGTTGATGGATATACAAACTATAAAGTCCAGAAGTGAAACCATCCAAATGCCAATTAGGAGGCCTAGAGGTCGAGGTAAAAAATGTAGTCCTTATGGCTTATCAGGAGCTGCTGAACTACGAGCTATAAGGAAAAGTATGATGAAGAATATCTTAAATGCTGAACCTGAAGAGCAAAAGAATATGAATGTACCTGGGACAGAGGAACCAAAGACAGTGGAAGCAGAAGCAGATGAGGCAAGAAATACAGCAGGCATACCAGAGGATGGTGAAACTGAAGGGCGAGGTAAGCGGATGGCTAAGAACAAGCAACATGGAAAAGACTTTGTCTGCAATATGAAGAGCTGTGAAACTTGCTTCTCCTCACCAAAACCAAATGTAAAAGCTCAGACCAAAGTTAAAGTTAAAGTGAAGGAGAAGGAGTCGCCAGAAAAACCGGAAGTGGCAACTCCTGTGAGAAAAGTTGTACCTCTTCCTTCAAGAGAGCCAGTGAAACAGATTTTGAAAGACATAACAAAACAACCAGAGAAACGAATACCAAATATTGCAAATGCCATTCATAACATGATTAGTGGTGTTAATAAATCTCAGGAACGTGTTATAAAAAAGATGAAGGTAGAGAACAGACTAGAAGAAACTAAAATGAAAGTTGGCAATCGGGTAGGCTCATATCCAGTTGATATCACAGCAAACCCACTTAATAGTAAAACAAAGAAGGAAGATTACTTTGTAACTACTAGTAACTCGAGCAGTGTTGTGTCTCCACCAGTTGAACTGATGTCATTTTGTATTCCAACATACTCTTGTAAACTTTGTAGCAGAGAGTTTAGGTTTGAAGGCAAGCTTCACCGTCACATTGAGTCAGTTCATCAAAATAAGTCAATTTTTTCTCCCGATGTGAAACCTGGGAGAGGTTCAAGCAAAATTCTTCCCACCCCATCTCAAGAGCAAATTGAACCTGATCCTTCACCACCACTGGAGCCTGAAAACCCTGAGATTGCCGCATTACGTTCTGAGTGGGATGATGATGATGACGATGATGATGATGTAATGGAACCTGTTGCAGTCAGTGTCAGTGCCCCAGTCACTAGCTTCACTGGTCCTACCCCAACCCTGAAGATAGTTACTCGAGAAATAGCGCCAGTGACAACGACTGTTACTGATGTTTATAGCTCAGGCGTGAAGGTTAACATGAATAAACTGGCTGGGCTTTTGCCTCAGCCTGGTAAGACCATTCCAGTAGATTATGAAGGGAGTAAAGTGAAGAATGAATTGAACACCCCAGTTTGCTCAACAATTGAGCCTTCACATCCACGAGAGCCAGAAACTATAATGGCAGACACCTTGGACATGAAGTGTCGGCGGCTTTTGGAGAAATTGTTTGATCATGATTTACTTCTTAGTTGTGGTTTGTTAGAGGAACATGTGTCTGTAGTACTGGGGAGAGTTTTACAGCACTATAGTGTTAAGATGATAGAGGACTATGGTCAAGGCCAGTATGAGGTGCTAAAGTACAATTTATGGCGGTTGATTGAATGGAAAGTTACCATGGAACAGATGGAGGAGTTCTATACTGCTGGTAAGAGTGTTGAAGAAATGATGGATGACATAATGAATGAACAAGTTCCTTTGGTATCCCACCACTTCGTGCCGCAACAGCAGGCTGCTCAGGGACATGTGCAAGCGAATCAGGCTGCCCAGGTTACGCAGGTCGAGGCTGTGGATGTTGGTGATGGCCAGATGGTCCTCCAGCATGTGGCTGGGGTACTAGGAGGTCA
Source organism: Panulirus argus (assembly GCA_038088735.1). Lineage (NCBI taxonomy): Eukaryota > Metazoa > Arthropoda > Malacostraca > Decapoda > Palinuridae > Panulirus > Panulirus argus. Next base: position 3,601 of record JAYMFT010087818.1, on the reverse strand, counting down.
GATCAACTTACCTGAAGGTGTCACGCAGGTGGTGCTTTCTCAGGATGTTCCACCTGACCTACTGCAGGGAGCTCAAATAGTCACAATTGATCCCACCACTGGCCAGGTAATTTCCCAGGTGACTGCTGACCAAGTGATTCTTGCTGATAGTATTGGTGATGAACTAGAACAACAAGTTGCAGCCCTGGATGGTCAGGTGGTTGTATCCCAGTCACATGTAGTGAATCAGAGTGTCAGTCAAGGGAACATTGTGGTGACACACTCGTCTGCCATGCCAGTGGAAGTGAGTCAGGCTCAGATAAGTCATGGCCAAGTCATAGTGCAAGCAGCACCCCCACAACAAGCTGTTAAGATGGAAACCATGACCAGCGCTCCTGGCCATCCGACCCACCAGCACCAGCAGTAAGGCTGATTCACAACCCCACTGCCCTGTACAAAATTACTAGATGCTTAAAAAGACTTGATTATATTTAAGTATTCTATATATATTATATAGATTATTCTGGATCTCTGATCCTGTCCCTCTATCAGTTGACTTATGCAGTGTTTTATCATGTATACATTTATCTGTAAAGTTAAAAACAAATTTTCAAGGAAATTTGCTGGTTTCCTCAGGTTTATTGTAAATATTTTAGACAATTGGCTCTGAAAAAGATTATGTAGTGAGTGCCTTTCTTTACAAAACTACTGTATGCATATCCAGTTCTGTTCCCTTTAAATAGGTATTGTACATTGTTCATCAAGCTACATATATTCACTTCTAGTGAATGAATATGGCATTGATTACCGTCTTTTGAAGTGAAATTTGAAGTAAAACATTAGGCATTCCTCTATACATATATGTGTTGGCATTAACATGTTATTTTGTTAATAAAATTTGGATAATTGAATAACTGTATATTGGTTGATTCATATCTACCACAATGATTGTTTCATTTTTTTCTACAGTTGTGTGGCATCCAAGTGTGTAATGGAAATATACATGCACTCTTATTTATATTCTAATAAAGATCCTTACATAAGATGTAGTTGCAATTTCTTTCTTGTACACAACTCCAAATGTATAACTATTATTGGAAAAAGACTTCAAAGTGAGCCATAGCTTGTAAAATGGCAGTTTAAAAGCAACATTCACCATTGAGAATGGTTGAATTCCTCTCATAAGAATGTTAGAGGGATTGAAGCCCTCACATTCTCCATTCACAGTGGTTTTGGGCAAATTATCTCTTACCCTACCAATATTCCTGACTGCTATGATCTGTTTTTACCTCTAGTCCCATCCGCTGTAAGTACACAATCTTGTCCCCAGTTGCTTCATCTGATCACGCTCTCATAAATGTATCTATTCCAACAGCGTCTTCCCCTCCAGCAGCCCCTTTTATGTGTAAATAATGGCACCTAAACAAAGCTGACTGGAACAACTTTTGTAATTTCTTTTCTGATTTCACTTTGGTAAATTACTCTCTTATGTGGTGATGCTTCTCTCTCTGGCAAACGCATAGCAGAAGTTATTCTTGCGGAAATTGAAGTATTTATCCCCTCCTCCCCTGAGAACTTCTTCATCCAATCCATGGTTCAACCGTTCCTTTTCTGAGGCTATTCAGGCAAGGGATCAGGCTTATCGAGCTTGGAAAAACTCTCCTTCCTCTGGCTACCATGCAGCTTTTATCACTGCCCTAATCACTGCAAGTACATTATCCGTGAGGCAAGGCATTCTTTTATTCAAAGGAAGTGCCATAACCTCTCTTCATCATCTAGTGATAGGTCTTTCAGATCTTTAGCTAAGGGTATCTCTTACAACTTCTGTCGCTCTAACTTCCCTTCACTTTTCTGTTCTGATGGTACTATAACCGTCTCTGACATAGACAAAGCAAGTCTTTGGTTCCCGTTTCTGCTATAACTCCACCCTGGTTGACTCTAACATTCCATTTCCCCCTTATGTTCCTCTTACTAATCTGTTATCTCTTTTTGGACTGTCTGAATAGTTCTTCTCTCTCTGGACACAAACAAGGCTTATTGTCCTGATGGAATCCATCCTTGTGTACTGAAAGAGTGTGCCTCTAAGCTTGCACCTATGATCGCTTGTCTGTTCTGTTTCTGTTTAAAAACCAAAAACTTTTCCTTCTACTTGGAAGCATGTATTGATACATCCCATCCCTATGAAGGTAGACCGTTTTGACTCCTCTAACTATCATCCTATTGCTTTGACATCCACTATTTCCAAAGACACCTTAGACACCTCAAAAATCACAGTCTTCGCTCTGATCACCTGTATGGCTTCTGTAAGGCAAGATCCACTGGTGATATTCTTTCTTATCTTACAAATGTCCAATCATCATCCCGCAATGACTTTGGAGAGAAATGTGTAGTTGCCCTTGACATATTCAAAGCTTTTGATGGGGTGGCATTGGGGTCTCACCTATAAGCTCCCCTCTTTTGGTTTTCCTCCCTCACTTTGCTCACTCCATCCGATCTATCTCTGTGGTTGTTGATGGATCAACCAACCCTCCTTTTCTCCAGCAACATTGGTGTCTCTCAAGGTTTTGTCCTGTCCTCTACACTTTTTCTCCTTTATTCAGTGCTTTACTCTCCTCAACATATAATCAAATGCACTAATATGCTGATGACTCAACACTGCACTCATCTAAATCCTTCAACTTTGCTCCTTTTCTCTCTTTTGATCTGCATCTTGTCTTGACACAGCTTCCTCAATAAACTCAGACTTAGACAGGATATCTCAGTGGGGTAGATGAAATCTAGTTAAGTTTAATGCCTTGAAGACCCAGTTTCTAACCATCTCTCAACTGAAAACTCACGGCTCTAGTTTCTCCTCTGTCAGTTCTGTAATTCCGCCTCTTGACTCAATGAACATACTTGGAATTACCTTAACATCCATTCTTTCTTGGAAACCCCACATTGTGGAAAATAGCTAAGTCTGCCTTCATGAAATTGGGTGTCCTGTTTAGATGTCAAAACTTCTTTACTTCACAACAGTTGCTCCGTTTATACAAAGGGTTAATTCTTCCTTTTATGGAGTACTGCTCTCACATCTTGGGTGGTTCTACCTCTTGATAGAATTGAGTTGAAAGCGGTCTGACTTATAAACTGCCTAAGCTAACTTCCAAGCTTGATCCTCCTGCCCTATGCTGCAATGTTGGTTCACTTTCCTTCTTTTATAGGCATTACTTTGGGTTTTGCTCCTGAGAGCTGCCTGCTTGCGCCCCCACCATTGCTGCGTCACATGATTACTTTGTGGCCATTGGCAACTTAGGGGAGGGCTGTTTTGATAACTGTTTCTTTTCCTATACACTGAAACTGTGGAACTCTACCTTCTCATGCCTCCCAATAACTATGACAGGTTTTTCACTTCTAAAATTCGTAAATACTTTCCCTTGTCTTTTCTTTTTCCCTCTCGTAATTCTTTCTATATTTCAATTAAGGCTCGGCCTTGATGTAGAATTTTGTCTGTGATGAACCTTCAACATAAAAAAGTTTGTTGAGTTTTCCTGGAAAACTGTATGGGTGGGTATTGATTGAGAGAGTGAAGGCATGTACAGAGCATCAGATTGGGGAGGAGCAGTGTGGTTTTAGAAGTGGTAAA
>JAYMFT010087796.1:0-14107 GCA_038088735.1 Panulirus argus | reverse complement strand
GGCTGGGATATATCTGGTACACAGACCCCCTATTCACAGCTCAGGCTGGGATATATCTGGTACACAGACCCCTATTCACAGCTCAGGCTGGGATATATCTGGTACACAGACCCCCTATTCACAGCTCAGGCTGGGATATATCTGGTACACAGACCCCTATTCTCAGTGAGCTAAGGAACTGCCCGTGTGTTCTTGGAAGGGCTTCAACATAAACAAACCCACCTGTCCGTCCGCACAGCAACTTTCAGCCTTCCACACATTCTCAAAATCAATCTTAATTCTACGGGGGTGGGAAGATCACGATATGTAATCCAATAAAACCCTAAAATACCTCACTCACTCTTCGGAGTGATTGCACTCAACACGACGGAAGATACGGAGGGAGAGAGAGAGAGTGTGTGTAACAGACCTATGGCACCGTAATCCTGTGGCTCGCGGGCCAAAACATCCCAAGTAAATCACGAGTGTCTATTTTTAACATCCAATATTTATGTTTCTCCCAGGCAGGCCCCCCGAGGAATGATGGATAAAGGAGGGAGGGGGGGGGGTTACACGAGTCCCTGTGGTCTTGAAACTGGCTGATGAATCAGTGATGAATTCATGGTTCACCCCTACACCACCCCGCCAACACACACACACACACACACACACAGACAAGGATGCTTTCGACGAAATGTTTGTATACTAGTCGGAGAGCCAGCTGCAACCCCATGTCATCATAACCAAAGGTCGAATCGTCGTGCTCCATGGCCCGTACCGTCGTGCTCAAGAGGGCGTCAGCTCATATCGTGGCGTGCACAAGAGTCTGTGTTGTCAGGCGTCGACAGTAAACATGGACACAGCCCATGCGTGACCAGATAAATACACACACACACACACACACAGTTACCAGCAATCATCACAAGCCGGTGGCAGAGGTACATGCTTCCACCCTCAGACTAAAACCCGGTCCCCGCTAACCGTGCAACTGTGTGTGTGTGTGTGTGTGTGTGTGTGTGTGTGTGTGAGAGAGAGAGGGAGAGAGAGAGAGAGAGAGAGAGAGAGAGAGAGAGAGAGAGAGAGAGAGAGAGAATATCATACCGTCAAGAAACTTCTTTTTGAAATATAATAAATAAAGATGGCATTGTTTAGTGAGATAATCATTAAAAAAGAAAACACGCATGGATGAAAGGCTTTTAGGATGGCGTGCGTCGAGCAGAAGGCGGCTGTGACACGTTGCTAGGTTGCTAGGCGTGTACAACAGCACGGCTGAAATTACAAGCAAGTGAGGTACAACGCGAAAGACAATAACGGATACATCAGAAGAACCAACAGGGGCTCAGTATTTCTCACAGAGGTGAGGATGCACGTGCAGTACCGTGTATGAGGAGGCGCTGTGAATAGAGGAGACGTCGGCGTCACCTGGCCAGCCAGTGAAGTGTGTACAGGGAAAAGTAAGCAGCAGTTACGCAGATATGACACCAAATTTTCCACTTCAAAACCTACTGAGCCTGGGACGAGGATGTGCGATTGGTTTCTGAGGTTGCAACGCATTTCTTATTCACAATTCATTCACCTACTATCATCACTACTGTTACACACATACAGTGTGTGTGTGTGTGTGTGTGTGTGTGTGTGTGTGTGTGCGTGAGTGTGTGTGGAGCGTGATCGCACTTACACGAGACGCTAACGCTAACCTATATACGAACGTTCACATGTTTGTGACCAGTGTGTTTCCTTAAGCTGTGTACACACGAACCGTGATTTACTGTACTGCGAGATATACCAGGCATGTGATATGCCGTGTCAAGAGGCCATCCAAACCACACTGTGCTCTACTTTGCAGCGAGACGTATGTCATCTGTCTCGCTCTGTCACGAGGTCACGCCGCAGTGTCCTCCACTGCACTGGGAGGTATATATCATCTGTACCGCTGTCTTCGACCGAAATACACTTTCAGATACGTCTTAAACAGCAATACAACACCAACCAAGTCTTCAGCTACAATAACACTTTCAGCTACGTCTTCAACGGTAATACACTCATCAGCTACGTCATTAACTGTAATAAAAACGCCAACTAGGCTGCTGGGTTGGGTCGTTGGTCGACCAAACTGTTAGGAGCCGCAGCCCGCACGCTCAAGTAAGCTTCTCCAGCCTGGCTGGTCTGGTACGCTTGATAAATAATTGCTCATGACACTCTCTTACCTCTCCACAGCACATACAGGGCCGTTTCTCAAGACTTTTGTCAAGGTTTTGAGGACTCTGGGCCTCTTAGATGTTTAAGGTGTTCTCTCTTCTTGGCCCACATCGAACCTCTGGTTTTCAGAGGTACCATTTTCAAAGGTTCTCTCATGCCTGTCGTGCCAGTGGGATACAACCAAAACACTTTATGCTAGGATCGAATACAACATGTGGCAAATCAAGTCCTCTCACTCGAGCATACGCAACTGGCTGAAACTCCGCCTCCTGTCAACTTCAACAGTTCCGCATATAAACACCAGTTACAGAAGTTTCCGCCCTGAATAATACACAAAACTACAACATTCTAAGTTTTGGCGATTTTCACTCCATCTTGTATAACACAGTCGCACACACTGCTGGAGAATGTGACCTTCCGGTTTATCTTTCCCTCCCCAGTGAGGGCAGGGGATACCTTCCTCCCTCTTCTACCATCTCCGAGTGCCGTGATCGTTAATGTATTGGCGTCTCAAACTCAGACACTCGAGTCAAGCAAAAGAAGAAAAATAAACATGAAAATGGCCTAACTGGGCCTTTTCTGATGCACGACATATGCATATATACAGTTTATAATACTCTGTTTATACCTTAGTATTCTGTAAAACGCTGAGAAAATACACATGACATGCGCAAGAGCGATGGGAAGATCGTATATGGACAATAGCGGCGACAGAAAAATATCCAGCCTCTTTTAAGAATAAAATAAAATAAACGAATTAATAAACGAATACAAAAAGTAAATTTAGTAAAAAAAAAAAAAAAGCACGTTGACAATATACTAATTCTGGCCAAGTCTTCACCACAATTTCACATTCTCCCAAGACGTCTCTCAAAAACACAATATTTCACGACGTGCACACTGACGGGAGTCTCCTCCCGGTACAGTCCACCGTCTTCACCAGCTCCAGCCGAAATCCTCAAACAGACGAGAGCAACATCCTCAAGTCAGGGGCCTCACCAACCTATCCTCTCAACACTGGCCACCAGGACCTTACCACCGACCGCTTCAAGTGCCCCTCACTACAATACCAGTGAGCAATACCCCCTTGTGTCAGGAAACACATGGCTGTGCCACATGGAGGCATAAATTCTAAGTTGAGGCTGATGTTTCTGGTACAATGTCTCGCTGTACGTACAGCTTTTTCACCTTCTGATCCGGGCGGACTGGATTTACTGCTGTATTCTCCCACCGCAAAGCTCTTCAACCGTCTCGAGCTGGGAGTTACTGGTACAGTCTCTCGATGGAAAACTTCACACTTTTTTTTTTCGTCTCCCAGCAGACGTAATCTCTCTCTCTCTCTCTCTCTCTCTCTCTCTCTCTCTCTCTCTCTCTCTCTCTCTCTCTCTCTTCGAAGATGAAGTCACTGACGTAGTCTCTCCTTAGAAGAGAGTTTTTCATCATCTCTCGCTGAAGTTCTCTTGATGGGAACCTTCTCACTTTTCGTCTCCCCATTCACATGATGTCTCGGATCACTGTGGTGCTGAAGTCTGGCCCCCGATCAACCCCAGGCGAGGAGTGGGAACACCAAAAGGAGGGATTGGGGGGGGGGGAGAGAGAAACCTCTGTTTGTGGACCAAACCACAGGAAGGTGGTTCACCCTCCCATGACAAGTTGATAAATCGTGAGGCAAATTATATTCCAAGTCACTATAAATCACTTAACTGGTTCCATAAGGCGCAGTCCGAATGATCAATCAAAAGCTGACACGCACAAAAGTCCTGTCTCATGCACGAACTAGGAACAGGAAAAAAAATATATATCTGAGACGGTGTTAATGCAGATGGCACGAGAGTGGCGGGGAGAGAGGGGCCTCGGTCATCCAGCAGCCAACTGATGCCGCGGCAACACCTGACAGAAATATGTATATTCGGCTGCACAGACACTCCATCTGTGGGGACGCTACTTCACTCAACATGCCAGGTTCAATTTACAATTGGCTGAAGCATCGTCTTAAGACACAATCTTTCATAAAACTGCTCCACACACACACACACACACAAACTGATAGCGCACAGAAAACGCCAGAAAAAATTTCACTTCTAAAATCACACACACACATCCCTATAGAGAGGGGGGAAAAAGAATACTTCCCACTTATTCAATGCGTGCCGTTAAAGGCGACTTAAAAGGGCGGGAGCGGGGTGCTAGAAAATCCTCCCTTCCTGTTTTACGTATCTAAAAGAAGGGCCAAGTGAGGATCTTTCCCTCTGAGGCTCTCATCCGTTCTTGACGCTACCTGGCTAACGCGAGAAAAGGCGAAATTTATGATATATATATATATATATATATATATATATATATATATATATATATATATATATATATATATATATGCCCTACGTGTCGTTGAAGGCGACTAAAGGGGGCGGAAGCATGGGGCTGAATCCCCCCCCCTCCCTATTGTAATTCAATTTCTGAAAAAAGGAACGGAAGGAGAAGCCAAGTTGCCTTTCTTGGTCTGTTTCTAGCGCTACCTCGCCAACGCGGATACGTCGATCAAGTATAAAAAGTTATTCATAATACCGCGACCTACTCACAGGCGTCGACACTTGTTCAGGTGCTTTGCCTACTTTTTTTGGGGAGAGAGAGAGAGAGAGAGAGAGAAGGGGGGGGGGGAGAATAAGCAGTCACCTTAGCCAGGGCTATAAATATCCTAGTGGGTCAACCCCGGCTGGGACCAGTCGATACATCAACGAGACATTCAGCTGACGAGGAATGGTTTAATATCTTCAATGAGCGGCCTCCAAGCCGCTACCACGCACAAACTCTCATCCTGCTCTGTACACCAGTCATACACCTGCACACCCTACCCCCTAACTCACCTGTTACTGTCAGTCCACTCTTACAGTCCTACTGTTAAGAGATTGTGGTATATACAACAGTCCACACAACCAGTGCATGAGGCGCAACTTCCCTGCAGAGAGGGGCAACGGTAGGGAATCTTTTAAAAGCAGCCTCGTCTCTACTCTCAGTTATACACTGCAGCAATTCCTGCCAACTTATTTCAAATCCGCTGAATTTTTTAACCTCGATTTTCCCTCTGCCCTTTTACCTCTCCCGCTTCGTCCACTTAAAAAAGAAAAAAAAAATCTCCACTTTCATATGTATGTTTTCCGTGCGTCCAGCAGCCTGCTTCAAAACTCCCTATATCCCTATCAACGAAACGTTTTCAAAAGCACTTACGTCAATTTCAAGGTAAACAACATTACATCTTGGCATACGTCTAAAATCTGCGCCCTGCTGCACCAGTAAGCTGCCCCGGTACGAGTGAGCATCATTAAACACCTAAGTTAGATATGACAAACTTCCCCTCCACCCCAGCACCACCGGTGAGCATAGGTCTGCCTCATCATCACATGTGCCGACCACAAAAGTTACCCTGCTTAAAATTCACTTCTTCTCCTCCTCCTCCTCCTTCTCCTCCTCTGTCTTGCATCTACAGTTAAAATTACATAACTGTGTACTTGGCTCGCAGTGCATTCAACCTTTTTAAATTCTCAGAGTCCGAGAGACAGGCCACAAGAGAGTGCTGACTGAAGTCCTGTCAGCCAAGATCTAAATGATAGGGGGTTATCCCGACCGAAGCGGCCGCAAGCAAGTGGAACTCGGCATGTCCCTTTCTTTCTTACTTTCTTTTACTCCTTCCTCTTGTATAAGACGCGCAATAATACACCAGTTAAAAATATATTCTGTATCACTCACCAGGTCGTTGTGTGCACATCAAGTCGTGAGGGATCACTGAACTCCGAGTTACTCCCAGTACAAAAATTAACGAGGAAACCATACGGCGCATGTTCCTTATCAGGTTATCTTAATTACAACTCCATCTGTTACCTACTCGCATCACCATCGACCATCGCACCGCACGAAGTTGCACGAAGGCACCGCCATTTTATGGCATCGGTCATCATGAGTGGTAAACACATACACAAACACACACTGATCAAAAGGTGTTTTACAACAAATTCATTAATATGTTCAAGTTAAAGATGTTTTTACTCTTGCTTTCCATTCAGAATGTGGAGAAAATAAGGTCAATATATGTAGTTCTTAAATACAAGCATTATTTCTTTCTTTTTTCCACTCAAACCTTCATGGTAGCAGCAGGTATGAACACTTAGTGTTCAATGGAAATGTTCCGCAGAATGCAACGAGTCTAAGGAAGATCTTTAAAGCAATACTAAGTAGTTAGTAAGCTCCAAGGAAGGGCTGTGTATATATTTCTCCTTCAACGGTGTTTCCTGTTTGGGGTCCATGAGTATTCATCAACATTTCTTACACTAATAACTAAGGTAAGGTAAACAATATGTACAACCAGCACACACAAAAAAAACTGTCTTTACATTTTTGTGTTAGACAATCCAGCACAACGAACGAAGGAATCAATAAAATACTCGAAGTTCTTGCCTCATATTGATAGCCCTGCTTTCTTTACTTATATTTCTCGATGTGCGTAAAGTATACAGTATAGAGCATAATGTTTTCAGACACGTATAATGCATCTTATATACTTTTTACTTTTGGGTAATTACTAAACTGAACAGCTACCATAATAATTAAGAAATGTCTTGTTTTCACGCTTACCAACCCTACTGAGCCGGCGGGAGTCGTGGACTGTTCGTTTTGAAATCCATCGGACCACTCCGGAGGGATAATTTATTTGTTCTCTGTACTTACGTACCCACTACAACCCAGATGTATGTTGTGATAATATCTGTAATTCTAATTGAACCTCCTTTTCCTGACAAAGAATTGGATTCCTTCCTAATAAATCCTTGGGTTCGGAAGCTATTAATCTCGTTGTCATTCCTTAATGGAACGTTTCCCGCAACAACAAAAATCATACTTTCATAAATTACTGTTGTATAACCTAACGCCTTCAACCTCCCTCTCCCACCCCACCCACCCTTCTAGGTCATTATGGTCAAAACAGTCTTTTTTTTTTTCTAAGGTGGTCACAGACATGGTCGGGACCTGCAGGGTCCTGGCAGCGGGAGACCCATAACTTTCCAGTCACCACACAGACACACAGACCTCCACAACTCCTCAGGTCGTTATGGCCACAACTTGAGAACATTCATCACAACTTTACAACCCTCTGGACATCATACCCTCAAACTTTTCATATTAGTCACACCTTGGCAATTCTTCAGGTCACAATTTCATAAGTTTTCCGGTCATTAAGAAATCCGCACCACGAGCGCAGAGCAATGCTCTCATCGTCAACACATAATGCACTTCTCACTCCCTTTTCAAATACATATACAAACTAAACAAACAAATATCAATTACCATTCGTTGTATAAACTTTCAGTGTACGAAAAACTGGGTTTCTTCATAATTTGTACACTGGTGATTTCGTCAAATTAATTTTTGAGCTACTTTGTAAAGTGCTGAATTAACTTTTGTACTCTTTAATAAAATACGGAATTAACCTTTAAACTCTTTATCAAATCAACGAATCAATTTTGGTACTCTTTCATAAAGCAATGAATTAATATACATATACTCTTTAACAAAGTAATGAATGAACTTTTGTACTCTTTAATAAAGTACTGAATTAACCTTTTACTCTTTAACAAAATAATGAATCAACTTTTGTACTCTTTAATAAAGTACTGAATTAACCAATATGCTCTTTTTAACAAAGTAATGAATCAACTTCTGTACTCTTTAATAAAGTACTGAATTAACCAATATATTCTTTCACAGAGTACGGAATTAACATTTCAAAGATATATTGAGTTAACTGCTGTACACTTAAACAAGTATCGAGTTAACTTCTGTTCGAAATATTGAAATAAGTGCTGTACTCTTTTAAGAATGTACTAAAGTGTTGAATTCATTTTGTGACACGTATAAGGTTAGATATCTCTAAAGTTATGTTCAGTATTCCCTAAACATCTAGCAACTCCTAAAAGTAAAATTTTATGAAAGGAAGTTCTTGTAGTGCCATCGCTCCCTGCTAGGCTGTATAGCCTCCAACAACTTCGTTTAATCGGAGTTTCGTTCATCATTTCTACAAAAATATGTTACAAATTGCATTTAATTAATAGTGTTCCTCGTTGAAAATCCTAAGAAAAGTTGTGTAAGAAAAGTTAACATATAAAGTAATGGTAGTTTATCATTGCTTATACTTATGTGTCTTGTTTAAACATAATTATATTATATACAATGAAATTATATCTCCTGTAACACAGTCTGGTCTCAATATGTCCGTTTTCAACCGACCTTAGTAACGTTAACATCGATGTGAGTGTGTGTGTGTAACGGGTATCATGCCCTGTTTTAATGAATGATGAAATAATAATTTAGTAATTGCAGTTAAAAGTGTGATAATATTTATTCATTCCTTGATAATACCGTAGTCTTCGTGAATCCATTTTTACATCACATTTTTCCTTCGATAATGCATATTACATATTCAGTTTTTTATAACATTCGACATGCTTGGTTTTACAAAGTGTAGCAAAAATGGAAGAGCTTTAATATAACATAATGTTCGCCATTCTCTTCAGAATTAATACAACGTACTTGGGCGAAGTTGCAACTCCAACCTTTAGCCTTGAGGGTGACATGTCTCTTATCTCATTGCAGGATACGGCCTTGACAGCAACTTAAACAACTGTGGGTAATGAAGAGCAGCGTTCCGTACTAATGCTGCTAGTTAGACACTTGTTACAGCCATGACTGAAGCTGTAATGCAAGAAGATATTGTAAAATCATTACATGGTCACACCACCGCTGGTAATACATCTCTAATAATGTAAATAGTGAGATGCAAAATTAGATTCCTACTTTTCCTCTCTTTCTGTGATTATAATTATTTAGCAATATGAATTCCCTTTAGCTGTTCGTGTTATATGTAAAACTCAAGCGTGTGGACTGTAAACGATCGTATAACATTTCATCTTTTTCCGTTTCTCAGTTTGTGTAATATTTTCTTTCCTTATTTCATGCTTTCAATTACACACACATACACACAAACACACACACACATGCATAAACAAAATCAGAGGAAGCTTGACAACCTTGCGTAGTGCATTCATCACTTTTAAATTGTATAACTCCACATATCACAAATATCGTGGCCGCTTCTCCCTTTTTCATGAACGTGTTCCATGACATATCAGCTGAGGCTCCTTCTCCAACCATGAAGTCTTTCGTGATTTGACTAGCCATTTGATTCCGCTGAATTAGTAAAGCACTATGACCTAATGGTCACTTAAAGCATTGCAGTATGAAGCAGGTACCTAACATGTCCAGCACATCAGCAGAAAAGAAGAGGTAAAACATTTTTCATACGAAAACATCACTCTGCCTCATACATGTACGGCTACTACCGGATATCAACATCAGAGAATGGACTCGTCCCCATAGCATTACGTACGTAGTGTTTTTTAACAGCAACTTGTCTATCGAAGCGCATGCTTGACCTACAAGTTTACCTTACTGGTTTTCTTCCAATGCTTGTGAAATTTTCTCAAGTCCTCCCTCAACACCAGCGGGAGATGACCCATTTCCCTTCGAGCCAACGAGTCTATCCCTTCGGCTTCGTTTTCTTCGTTAGCAATCCTCTTCCGCCAGTATTTTCTCTCTCTCTCTCTCTCTCTCTCTCTCTGCATTCACAGGACTACCCGGTTTTACGTCATGCATGAAAACGACTCAGTTCCCAGTGACCCTAATATCTTTTCAGAAGCCTTTTCAAGGCGTTGTAGAAAGCTCGTCTTATTAAGAAATGTGACCTCTCTCTCTCTCTCTCTCTCTCTCTCTCTCTCTCTCTCTCTCTCTCTCTCTCTCTCTCTCTCCCTCTCTCTTCCCATAACATTTTGCGTTTTCCAGAGAGATATATAGCAGTAAGCCATGTCGATCATCCAGTACGCTATCACAGTCCTTCCACGTGTACCCCATAGACGAATGACTGAGTTGCTTTTCCATCGAGGTGGAAAAAAGCGTTTTTTGATACTGTACCTTTACTTCTCTTTTAGTTTCAAATATCAAAGGTTATATTTCAGTTATGAACTGAAAGGTGGTTTTCTCGAAAAAAAAAAACGCAAAAAAATATATTACCTATGTTTGCCAACTAAATATTACTCACTGCATATACGAAATACTTATTTTGTGCTCACCTGTAAAGTATTATCTTCACATCGACTGTAACTTAAAATGAGTTATGTTACAAACAACAACTCGTACTGAAGTCTGACTGTGTTACATAACAAGATGTTTCAGTACGTCATATTACATACTGATAGTGATGAATGATCAAAATCTTTTTCACTGATATTCCTTTCACAACAACCTTCTTGAGATTTATAACTGTGAAGTAAATTTAATATACTCACTAAATAATATTCCTCCAAGATGTTATGACTAATTAAAGACTAAATAAAACAGACAGAAACAGTCCACTGTAACATTCGACAATTCCTGAAGAAAAAAAAAAATCCCTCACGAACTTTATACTATTTAACTCAACAAATATGAGCCAGCTGCCAGATGTCTCCCTACGGGAGTTAAAAGGCTTACTGAACGCACTCTCCATTAATATCTGAGAGGCAATCCGCGCTATACTGCAGAGTATCCACAGCAAAACATCCTCGACACATGGCAGCCAAAGAGCATCCAATTACCGCTCGTAAAGTGCCTCCTCCACACATACAGCCCCCCCCCCCCCATTTCTCTCTCTCTCTCTCTCTCTCTCTCTCTCTCTCTCTCTCTCTCTCTCTCTCTCTTGCTCTGCTCCTGCAGCCCAGCTCAATTGTCACTAACCTACCTACCGCGGACGGACTGACTTACTCACTCACTCACATCCCTGCCACACACCCTCGTGCCAGGTTCGGCATAAAAGTCCTCGACCTCGTGCGCCAATCCCTTCACCCAGATCCGCAAGCCTCTTGAACTTCATCGAGTCTCTTGAACTTCACCCTCCATTCTCCCCACCCCAAACTTGAAACACACACACACACACACACACACACAATGATACAAATCGATTGCCTCGGCACTGTTAGAGACCCCTCTAAAACCAGACGAGGAAGTCTTTCCCAGAAACCCTGCAGAACAGACTGCGCCACACATTTTTTTTTTCCCCCAACCCTCTTGAGCACCGCGGTACGACCTCTGGGTATAATGTGACGTGACCTCTGACCTGGCACTTGGGGATCGAGTCGATGACCGAGCCACCGTACCCAAATGACCCGTACTGGCATTCCCAAATGGTAGTGCCGTCGTACCCAAGGGCGGTATTCTCAAACCCAGAGACCGCACCCGTCACACCCGAGGGTCGTACCGTCCTGGGTCGCGGACACTCGCATTCTAAGGCATCTCAAACCGTCTCATGAATCTGCCTTGTCTTCGGTACTTACCTTTCGTTCCTCCACACATACAGAACGCGATCTAGAGATTCGTAAAAACTGACTCTTGCTCAGTTTTCGGCCAAACCTGACCCATTTCTGCCCATCAACATTACCTTGTTTAATGGGCATCCAAAATTAAACTTTCTCTTCATCTGAACTCTTTCGAATCAGGCCATTACCTCACTAACTCAAGCATCGACCAAGGATATAAAAACATTAAATTTCCATACCACAGTACCGGCCGACCAGTTTCTACGTAACTCCAATTACCTCCACTTTACTTTCCCCCCCCCCCCCCTAAACCACCGCTGTCATCCATTGATTTCCCAGACCGTCAGGGAGAGCAGTGCACATCAACGGGTCATATGCCACAGACTGACCTGACCACTATGCCCAAGAGCCGTATGGTCCTATGAGTACAGTACAGCACAGTACAGTACAGTATAGTACGGTACGGTACGGTACGGTACGGTACGGTACAGTACAGTACAGTATGGTGCAAGCTGATCATTCAATTCCCCACGGTAAAACCACCCTCACTTGTTTCGAAGAGGAACATATATATATATATATATATATATATATATATATATATATATAACAGCTAACTGATCAATCCTTAATTTGTGATTACAGTAATTCCTTGTTTTATCCATCTTTTCACATGATTCTAAGTCAGATTAAAAAAAAAATCTAAACACCTAAACACTTCAGACTCTTGGGGAAAATCCGTTATTTTGGTCATGTAATTGCATCCCTCGTGTACCGCATAACCTGAAGTTTCATATAACCTTTACGAAGGGATGACATTTTAGGAGTAAATTATTTCAAGGGTAAAATAACGAATCCAATAAATTCTTACACAAAAAAAATACGAGTCCCAATCCTACAAAAGACGAAAATTCTAAAAGGAGGTAAAACTCTAATACTAATCCCGTTACCTCTATTAGCCTCGCCACGATCCTACGAGCGGAGCCAAAATTGTGAAAAAGCTCTCCATCCACCAAGACCACCACGTCATTCCCTACGACAATACCAGACGACTGCAACAAGACATGTCTGCTTCCGATGCAGGATCCAAACTATCACTACACTCTGGCTTATAACTTGTATACCATTTCTGAAATATTTTAAACCTTATTTCACCATATTCGCTACTTCATTTCATTCTGTCCATTCATCCCATTGATTCTACAATGAGGTCCTTTATATATATACCTAAAGCAATTACTTGAATTTCTATCCGAGAAAAATGGTTACAGAAGGCTCAAAAAAATTCTTCCTCTGGGCCGTTCCCACAGTTTTGCGATGCCTGGCCTGACACGGAAAACTGGCCGCCGCCATGAAGTAAGACTGAGGTAGCCTCGGTAAAGTTTCATGCCGGGAGTCGGGGCTCGTGGGCAGCAGCAGGGGCGGCGGGTTGATGATGCCAGCGGCAGCAGCAGCAGCAGCAGGGGAATGGTGTCAGACGGCACTGCTAGAAGCGTGGTGGCCGGTAGCTCACCCACCGTGTTGGACCCCAACCAAACGTTCCGGTGTGTGGCAACCAACCAACCACTCGCATCCCGGCCCCCGGCAAGCTGGGGTCCGGTTTTTACGAGAAGACGGCGATTCCCTGGAAGGTCCTGGCGGTTTCCACTGAATGGAAAGGAGCTACTGTGTGGAGAAGGGGTAAGGAGTGGGTGTGGAGTGGGCAGGATCGATGGGTGGGTTTGAGAGCAGGGTAGGAAAGGTGGGTGGGTGGGTGGGTTGGTGGGGAGAGCACTAGTGCCGATAAGGTCAGCCAGCAGTCATCCGGAAGTAGCGAAAAACCTCCCCAACATCAACACACACTGTCCGCTGCTCCAACACATTGCGACCCACCAGCACCACACACGGTCAGAGTCGGACTCCCGCGTCTTAGGCTCTCCATAGCGACCGGAGGCTTACCCGTAAATCGGGTGTTCTTAATGAGGGTGAGTGGACAAAACGGTGACGACGGGCTGTTCCACCCGTCAACCCATCTGGTGCAACGATGTCAACGCACCGCCTTGACAAGGAAGATGTCATCCGCAGAGACGTTCTTATAACCACACTTCAGAAATTAATCAATCGCGTCTCGCCCTCCTTACGTTCACACGGTGTTTCTTCCCCATGTCCTCAAGCGTCTATCTCTTCCCTTCATAACCGTTAATTACAATCTTACTTCCAGTTTCACTGTTTGTCTCGTGCTTCTGCACATGCGCTGGGCGAGGCTTCGCTACCGTAATGACTACACTCTTAACATCTTGACCAAGCCGGACATAACAATAGTGATCCCATATCACCATCCATTAAAACATCTCCTCATGAGAAGCGTTTCTCAACGATTCAGTGGGATAAAAAAAAAAAATTCAGTTTACCTGATACTGCAAACGGATAGCCAGGTATATGATACAAAAATACTCAAGTTCCCATTATGTACGACAATTGTATGCACACACACACACACACACACACACATATATATATATATATATATATATATATATATATATATATATATATAT
>JAYMFT010087795.1:0-28354 GCA_038088735.1 Panulirus argus | reverse complement strand
CTGGTACATTTGAACTCTGAGCATTTTTGTAAATGTGACTTGAAGTAAAGGTAAAGATAGGCTTGCAATAACATTTGGAAACCTCCCCTCACCACAACCCACATACAAGAGAAGGGACCCAACGAGGGTAGATCTCCGTGCCCGAAGCGTACACACACACACACACACGGTCGTGGGGGCGAGGCTGAGCCAGCACTACGGTTGTGCTGCCTATATAACGAGTGTCGCGTTAGTTACACCTACACGCAGATGAGGACGGCAAATAGGCGTCAGGATTTCCAAGGCTTGTTTTTGGATCAGTTAAAGCCGACGGGTAAAAGAGGGGTTTGAGGTGTGGGTGGTCGCCAGGGATTGCCAAACTAACTTTTTCTGCCAGTTGTGGCAAAAACCCGTCTTGCCGACTTCACAGGTATCCTGTCTTTATCCTAGTCTGCCGAGGGCGTTTTATTTCTGGACGTAAATTTGTCGCAGGGTTTGATGGTGATGAGATGTGGTGCGATACACGAGCCCACGTCGAATACTGAAGCCGTCTTGCGTTACAGGCCGGGGTATTTTTGTAGCCCTTTACGTATAATTTCTCCTTATAAAGTTACAGTTATCCGAACTTTACGTGTAATAACCGGGCCTTTTTGATATCGTGAGCTGTTGGTGCCCTTACCTTTGTAATTTCCTTTCCTCATTAGGAAAATCAGACACTCTCAGCAGGACCAGCTAGCTACTCGTTACAAACGGTGTTCCTGTACAGCCAGAGTATGACTGTACCACACAACAGTACTGTGTGGCTGGAGAATGGACGCTCTGGATATCAACGTTGTCGAAACAACGTTTGAAAGTGTGTGAGACATGTTATGCTTCCCTGTAGACGTGATGCGTTAAACGTAACTGAATTTCATCCCGCCTCTCGGGCGAAACGTGTTAGACATGATAAGAAAACAGAAGCCCATTGGCCAAAATTGCTTTTGGTAGTGATTCCTCGGAGGGTAGCAAGTCTTGTGTGAACGATCCTCCAGGATTCAGTGTGAGGAGTCCCTCAGGCTCTATTTAGGGAAGTCATTTGTGAGGGTGAGAGAGAGAGAGAGAGAGAGAAAGATCCATCAATGAACTGGTGTTCCCAATATAACTGATGACAGGGTCTGACGGGCAGATAACTTAACGAGGCACATGCAGTGAGGTTTGCCGATGGAGCTGTAGATTTGCGACACAGCTGTCGTCCCCTTGAGCACGACAGTACGACTCTTGAGCATTGGTGTTCAAACGACCCCTTAAACGTGACGGTACGCCCCTTGGATAAGACAGCCTGGCCTTTGATCTAGACGTAAAATGATTACGTCAAAGGCCAGGCCATTGTATCTCCAGGGACGTGCCTAAGGGTCCTACCATCGTTCCCCAGGATCCGTGCCGTCGTGCTCTAGGATCCTTACCGCCGTGCCCAAGGGTCCTACCGTCGTGCTGAAGGAGTTAAGGCAAACTGAACGACAAGAAGCAGCGGCAGCTGCTTGAGTGGGCTGCCCCGCCATTCCCTCCCCTTAAGATAACACATGGAAACAGGTGTGCAGACGCTTGATATCGGGGCAGACAATGAGTTGGTGAATACGAGTGATCGAGGCGGGATTATGGGCTCAGAAAAGTTGTCAAGAGAATTAACAAAAGACAGTTGAGCGAAGTCGCGAAGGAAAGTGTTGGCTTCGGTAAACGCAAAGGAGTGAGAAGAAAAGTTCACTTATAAGACTCCCTCTTCATGAGGTCTTCTTCCAGGAAGAACGAGGATGAAGAGGTTCTTTTAGGATGGTAGAGGGGCCTGGGAAGGAGAGGTTGAGGGAGACTCAAAGAGTCTGCCATTCCTGGAGGGGGTGCCAGAGAGAAGGAAGGAGTGTTTCAATAAACACTATCTCAAAAAAAGAAAAAAATCATGAATGAGATACCGGGAATAAGACGGTAACTTACAAGAATTAATGTAGGTCTTTAAAACTCTTTTTAGCACCTTCCATGATGTAGCGTTGTTGACTATGAGTCACGCGGGCCTAGGTTCGAAACCTAGAATGTATTCTGCGACACAAATATATATATATATATATATATATATATATATATATATATATATATATATATATATATCGGTTCGAACCCTGTGTACTCATTTTTGAAGCACATTTTTGCCTATGCCATGGCGGCTATCGTTAGGGTAACAAAGCAGAATAAAAACACTTGAATTGGTTGTGATGCAGACGAGCAGAGAGGTACGTTGAACTACCACACCGGCTGGAGCTGCTCATGTTATCTCGGGAGACGTGTGTGTGTGTGTGTGTGTGTGTGTGTGTGTTAGGATGTCAGATATTAAAAACATCGATCAGGGGCTCCCCAAGTTATGAACGCCAGCGAGAGAGAGACACACCGCACAAACACGTCGACGACTTTTAATAGCGCACCGGATGCGCCGGTGGGCGTGCTGAAGCCCCTTTGGCCAGGGACTGGTTACTGACCAGAATCTTACGGGTCAAAAGTCAGAGGCCCCGACCACCTCTCGCTCCCAGAGTGTCATAACATCACTTGCTGAAGGGGCGTACCGTCGTGCTTAAGGATCGTACCGTCGGGCTCTAGAGTTTCGCAAACGTGCTTAAGGATCGTACCGTCGCGATCTAGAGTCTCACAGACGTGCTTAAGGATTGTACTGTACCGTCTTGCTCCAGAGTCTCACAGACGTGATTATGGATCGTACCGTCTTGCTCTAGAGTCTCGCAGACGTGTTTAAGGATGGTACCGTCGTGCTTAAGGGTCGTACCGTCGCGCTCTAGAGTCTCGCAGACGTGCTTAAGGATTGTACTGTACCGTCTTGCTCCAGAGTCTCGCAGACGTGATTATGGATCGTACCGTCGTGCCCTAGAGTCTCGCAGACGTGCTTAAGGATCGTACCGTCGTACTCAGACGCCTAAGACTGATGCTGAACAGTGTGTCTCGTACCTAATACTCTTCCCACTGTGTCACATACCTCATGCTGTACCTGGAGTGACCTTATATATATTCACAAGGGTGTGATGAATCACAGTGGCGTTAGCATCAGCAGCAGCACCTGCCTTGAGGCGCAACAGTCATGGGTCAGCCCTCACCGCCAGCCCGCCTGTGGGGACTGTGGGAGGAGGAGGTGGTGGTGGCAGCCACCACCACCAGGACTCCAGCAGCTCTGACGTCTGCTGAAGTCGCCCGCCTGAAAGTAATCAAAATAATGCATGCCTTATTTTTCATAATGGACGGCACGGCAGACGGCGGGAGGTCTGCTAGATGGTTTATTTTCTTAAGTGGTGACGGTTGTAAGGGCGCACATCTGATAATTAAAAAGTCTTCAGTGAATGTTTTAAGTGTGTGATTTATGACTGTGGGTGGTTGTTGATTTGAAATATTGAAGGAACTCGTATCGGTTGCTCTTATTTCCTTAGCTGCTTTTTTTTTTCTTCAGAGTTGTAGTTATTTTGGGACGTTCTTGAAGAGGAGGTAGAAACATCACGAGCATCCTGATCCGGCCACGTTATGCTGTACGTCTACCGAGCGAAGTGATTCATCCGTTCCATGTCATCAAAATGTGACCCCCTCACTCCCACGTCTGACGTCCTGATTGACTCAGCCTCCCAGCTGCTCCCACTACCCTTTCGCCTCACTCCCGCTCGCTCCAGCCTCCTCGACATTTTCCCCCACCACCCTCGCTTTATCCTCTCACACCCACCACCTCCCTGCCGGCCCCACCACCACAACGACCTCTCTTGCTGGATAACCCATC
The DNA here is from genome assembly GCA_038088735.1 of Panulirus argus. Taxonomy (NCBI): domain Eukaryota; kingdom Metazoa; phylum Arthropoda; class Malacostraca; order Decapoda; family Palinuridae; genus Panulirus; species Panulirus argus. The sequence goes on along the minus strand of JAYMFT010087795.1, from coordinate 24,585 downwards.
TCAAACACGATAGCCCCCTTTGCTGTTCCCACTGCCACCAGACGGCAACCTTGCTGGCAACGCCTCGCTACCACCACCACGCCCCTCAGATGGATCCACAACCACATCCTCCTCACGGGTCCACCACCACGCACTCCTCTAACGGGTCCACCATTACCACCACACCCCTCAGTTGGATCTACTACTATCACACACACACACACACACACACCCTGATGGCACTACCAACCTTTGCCCCTACCTCCTCCCTCCCTCCCTCCCTCACACCTGTTGCTTAAACTTCAGGCTGAAGTTAGTTGGATATTGGATATTGGATACTGAATATCCAGTATCCAGCCGAATTGAGGTTCTTCCTCCTTCCTTCCTGTCTTCCTGCTTGCCTTACCCTCTAATGTGCTCCTCCCTTGATCTGCTCCGACTACCACCACCTCCTCCTCCTCCTCCTCCTCCTCCTCCTCCTTCACCCCTCCTGCCTGCCGCACTTCGATATCCCCGTTCCCTGTCCTCCCCACGTCCTTGGCTCGCCCTCACTAATTAGGAAGGACCAGCACGCCACTAACGGAGTCGTTCACCTCATCAGCAATATCCTGGACCCGTCTGTGGGCATCTCACAGAACGTGGCAGACATGGTCCTCAACGTGAGTCCACACAGACAGACCTGGTGGTCCGTGGGGTGTGGTTCTGTGTGTGTGTGTGTGTGTGTGTGTGTGTGTGGCTACTCTGTGTGGTCTCTTTGGTCTGTGTGGTCTGTGTGTGTGGCTCCTCTAATGGTCTGTGAGTCTACTTACAGACCTGATGGTTCGTGAGGTGTGGTCTGTGTATGTGTGTGGCTCCTCTGTTGGTCTGTATGGTCTGTGTGGTCTGTGTGTGTGGCTCCTCTGGTGGTCTGTGAGTCTACATACAGAACTGATGATCCGTGAGGTGTGGTCTGTGTATGTGCGTGGCTCCTCTGGTGGCCTGTGTGGCCTGTGTGGTGTGTATGGTGTGTGTGTGTGTGTGTGTGTGTGTGTGTGTTTGGCTCCTCTGGTGGTCTGTATGGTCTGTGTGGCCTGAGTGTTCCGTGTGGTCTGTGTAGTCTGTCTCCACTGGTGGTCTGTGTGGCTGTATTTATGACGTCTGTTTAAACCTGTGAATGTTTTATGTCTATTTATCTGTCTGTCTGTGTCTATCTATCTGTCTCTAAGTCTCTCTATCTGTCTGCCTCTATCTCTCTCTCTTGATTTCCACCCTCGAACTCCCCTTCACAACACATAAGCTCTCCTTTTCCCTTTAATTTCCACTCTTAAGCTCTCTTTCACATCACAAAAGCTCTCCTTTTCCAATCTCAAACACACATACCATTATATTTATTCCTCCTCGCACAGGACGGCCGGTTCTCCGTGCTGGCGAGCATCCTGGAGAAGAGCGGCTACATCAACGTCCTACGCACCATGCAGAACTCCATCACGATCCTAGCGCCCTCGGACGAGGCCTTCCAAAAGCTCCCAGAGTCCAGGAGGGAGAAGATCATCAACGACAGAGAGGCTCGACTTGGTTCGTATTCCAGAGTTTACGATCGTCTCCCATCTTCTTCCTCCTCTTCTTCTTCTTCTTCCGTTTTCTGTCCTTAGATAACTCACTGGTCGTATGAAAGATACTGATAATAACCAAGTCCTTGTAGGTTGAAAAAGAGACACTTTCACTCCAATCCGCACATCTGCTATCCCCCCTTGTCTCACCACCACCACCACCTCCTCTCCTCTCTTCTTTCTCGCAACACCACCCACCCACCCTCCCTCCACAGCACTGCTGCAGAACCACGTCATCCCGCACGTCATCTGCGAGTCGGCCATCACGGGCGAGCACAGAGTCCGCACCGTCTCCGACAATAAACTGACCTTCAATTGTGACATAGAGGGGGCGTACGTCGAGCAGACCAAACTTAGGGGCAACTTCAACTTGGGCAAGAACGGCATCATCCACATGATAGACAACGTTCTCCTGCCGGACAGAGGTAAAGAGAGAGATAAAGAAAAGAGATATCTTTACGTAGAGATAATCAGACATCTGTAAATGTCGCATTTACTGCTGTAAATGTGAACGATAGTGATTTTTCTTTTTTTTTTTGTAAATGGTGGAGTTGCAGTGTGTGTGTATTGCGTTACTAAGATGAACATCTATCTACTTCTAGGAAAGTTAAAGGGTCGATAGACACTGTTTCTATCTACCTAGTAAGGTCGATAGACACTGTCTTTATTCCTGGTAGAATCAAGGGTCGATAGTTAGTGTCTCTCTCTACCTAGTAAGGTCGATAGACACTCTATTCCTGGTAGAATCAAAGGTCGATAGACAGTGTCTCTGTCTACCTTGTAAGGTCGATAGACACTGTCTCTATTCCTGGTAGAATCAAGGGTCGATAGACAGTGTCTCTATCTACCTTGTAAGGTCGATAGACACTGTCTCTATTCCTGGTAGAATTAAGGGTCGACAGATAGTGCCATTTATCCTTAGGGCAAATTTAAGGTGTCGATCGACATCTTCAACTAGTTCCCTCCCTCCCCCTTAAAAGCTCATATTCCCTCCTCCCTCCCCCTCCCTCTCTCACACACATACACTCTCACACTCCCTCTCTCTCTCTCTCTCTACTCCTCAGCCAAGAACTTGATCGAGCTGGCAGAGAGTCGACAGCTCTTCACATTCGTCGAGTTGGTGCGGAAGGCCGGGTTGGAGGAGACTCTCAGCCACACGGGGGACTACACCTTCTTTGTTCCCGACGAGGCCGCTTGGTATGGTACGTATGGCCGCTGGCTGTGTGTCTGTGCTACTGTAGGGGGCCCACAGAGGGCCGCCTGGTGTGGTAGGTATTGGTGGGGCTCACAGAGGCCGCTTGGTGTGGTAAGTATGGGTGCTGGCTGTGTGTGCTGTAGGGGGCCCACAGAGGCCGCCTAGTGTGGTGGGTATTGGTGGGGCTCACACAGGCCGCTTGGTGTGGTAAGATTGGGTGCTGGGTGTGTGTACTGTAGGGGGCTTACAGAGGCCGCTTAGTGTGGTACGTATGGGTGGTTGGGCTGTGTGTACTGTAGGAGGCTCACAGAGGCCGCCTAGTGTGGTAGGTATTGGTGGGGGTGTATATATACTGTAGGGGGCTTACAGAGGCCGCTTGGTGTGGTATGTATGTATGGTTGTTCTGTGTATATTGTAGGGGGCCACAGAAGCCGCCTAGTGTGGTAGGTATGGGTGGTTGGGCTGTGTGTACTGTAGGGGGCCACATAGGCCGCCTGGTGTGGTAGGTACTGGTTGGGGTGTGTGTACCGTAGGGGGCCACAGAGGCCGCCTAATGTGGTAGGTATTGGTATGGGTGTGCATATACTGGAGGGGGTTTTAGAGACATGCCTAGTGTGGCACAAACTGTGTGGGTATGTATTGTAGGGGGTTATAGACTGTCTAGTGTGATGAATTGACCCTCAAGTGTCTTAAACGGTTTCATTTTACGTGGTTTCATTTTACACGGTTTCATTTTACGTGGTTTCATTTTACACGGTTTTATTTTACGTGGTTTCATTTTACACGGTTTCATTTTACGTGGTTTCATGTTACGTGGTCTCATTTTACACGGTTTCATTTTACACGGTTTCATTTTGCGTGGTTTCATTTTACACGGTTTCATTTTACACGAATTTTGTCCAACACGAGTTCAATTGACACAGATTTGCTTTTCCACGGCATTTCTTTAGGTGTCCACTCACGATATGACCTTTGACCTATCTCATCCCCCTCTCCCTCTCCCCCCCCCCCCACCTCACCAGCTCTGGACTCCGAGGTCATCTCCGAGGCCCGACGTGACCTGGAGCTGGCTGGACAGCTGGTGCGCTTCCACGGGGCCTACGGTCGCCACCTGACGAACGCTATCACCGACAACCAGGTGAGAGGGAAGAAGAGAGGAGAGAGAAGAGAGAGAGAGAGAGAGAGGGAGAGAGAGAGAGAGAGAGAGTGAGAGATAGATAGATAGAGAGAGAGAGAGAGAGAGAGAGAATTCACTCAAGTCCAAAGGCCACATTCAACATTCCTCCCGAGTCCCCAAAACAACGGCTCAAAAAGCTAAGCGTCCTCCCAAGGATGCGACAGTCACCGCCCCCCGTCTTACCCCCACCTTGGATATCCTTCTATCAAATTCTGAAACAACGAGAAATCCGCTCCTCACGGCTCTTTACTTCCCTTCCCTCCCCTTTCCCTTCGCAGGCCATCATGTCCCTGAACGAGGAGAATCCAGTGCGACTGCAGGTCTGGCGTCGCGCCCTTGGAGTGGAGGATGCCAAGATCACCGAGAAGGACATAGAGGCGCAGAACGGAGTCATCCACATCATCAACAAGGTCATCGTCCCCTCGAACCAGTCCGTCGAGGACATCCTGAGGTCCATCCCCGGCCAGACCTTCGAGTGAGTGACCCCCTAAGCCAGACGTCTGACCCCCGGCATTGACTTAGGTCCCTAGGCATTGATCCAGGTCATTAGGCATTGATAAAGGTCACCAGGTATTGACTAAGGTCACCAGGCATTGACTAAGGTCACTGGGCATTGACTCAGGTCACCAGGCATTGACCCAGGTCACCAGGCATTGATCTAGGTCCCCAGGCATTGACCTAGGTCACTAGGCATTGATCTAAGTCATCAAAAATCAGTTCAGGTCACCAGCCATTCATCCAGATTAACAGTCATTAATCCAGGTCATCATACATTAGTTCAGGTCATTAGGCATTGATCCAGGTCACTAGGCATTAATCCAGGTCACCAGACATTGCTCCAGGTCACCATGCATTGCTGTAGGTCATCAGACATTAATCCTGATAATCAAACATTAATAAAGGTCACTAACCCACACGCCTCATCCAACCACAAGCAACGCACTGGACACCTCTCCGTCTCCCGCAGGAACTTCCTGGACGCGATGCAGTTGGTCACGTCTCAGGAGGACTCCGTGCTCAACATGGGCCCTGGGGACGAGTCCTTCTACACCTTCTTCGTCCCCACCGACCACGCCTTCAGGTCCCTCGACGGGGTAAGACAAACAGAGGGTTCCTCTCTCCCTCTCTCGCGAAGCTGGAAGGCTTTATGTTCTTAAAGTACTCTCTTTTCTCCTCCTTTTCCTTTCTTCTTTTTCTTCTGTTTCTACTTCTATGAAAACTTAATTTTCGTGCAATTTGAACCTTTCTCTTTCGAATCGATCTCTGAGCCCGTTTCTGGGGGACGTTCTGTTTAATCTCTTGAGCTTTTGAGTACCTAATTTTTTCATTCTTCAAGTAGAACCCAATCCTCTAAGAGAACTTAGGAAGCACTACGTTCATATTGTTCAGAAGAACCTATGCTCTTGAAGCCATGCCTCTCTCACCTCCAAGAGAACCTCTGACCTTCCATTCTTTCCCAGATGTTAAAGACCACCTCATTCGACCCCTTTCTGTGTGTGTGTCTCTCTCTCTCAGATCTACTACCACTACTCACTCCTTCTTCATCCCCTTCTGCAGGAGACCCTCTCGGCCATCAGGACGGACATGGAGTACACGAAGGAGGTGGTGAAGAACCACGTTGCCGTGAACATGTTCCCCTCGACGTCCTTTGAGAAGAACCTCATCTACACTGTCAACGGCATGTCGGGGCCCTTCGACGTCAAGAAGACCCGTGACAATATCCTGATGGTAAGCCACTCTACATCGACGCATTGGATTTTTACTCAGTGGTCGTAAGGTAGAGAGGAACACTTGTAGTAGATACAGTCGAACGCTTGTAATAGAGAGGAACACTTGTAGTAGATACAGAGGAACACTTGTAGTAGAGAAGAGTACTTCGAGTAGACACAGAGGAACACTTGTAGCAGAGAGGTACACTTCGAGTAGACTCAGAGGAACACTTCGACTCACATTTCTACCCCCTCCTCCTCCACCAGGTGAACGGCCAAGAGGTCATGAGCTCCCACATGAGCGCCCACGGGGTAATCCACGTCATCGACAAAGTCTTCCTGCCGGAGAACTCCTACACCTACTCCTCCGTCAGTAGGGTCAGGACGTCCTACGGCGGCGGCGGCGAAGGCGGCGGCAGGGGGAGGTCCACTTCGAGGTCCTCTACTTCGCGCAGGACATACAAGAAGACGGTGACCTTTGCCGAGACGTATGACGGAGGCGAACCCAACCAGCTCCCGGCCTTCCCTCAAGGTACTCGTGTCAGAAACCGTGCTACCAGGAGGAAGACCTCATCCAGGAGGAGAAGACCCACTTCGCCTACTTCCTCCTCTTCCTCCTCTTCCTCCTCTTCCTCTCCTCCTTCCACCAACAACCCCCACTCCTCACCACCACCACTACCCTCCTCCTCTTCAGGAGTAACCAGTACTACTACCACCACCACGACCTCCGTACCAGACAGCAGGAGGCGTAACCACCACCACCACCGCAGCAACACCACACCCAAGCCTGACGGCGGTGAGCCCACGGCCCTGGAGGAGGACGCGGCATACCCCAGGGGCGTAGGACCCGGCCTCTCGCCGCGCGAGTCGGAGGCCTCCCTCAACTCCCTCGGCGGCGGCTCCTCGTCAGGAGGTGGTCGAGACACCCATGACCGCATCCCAGACCACCACACCGGCGGCACGGCCGAACCTGGGCTAAGCGACGCCCACGGCTCGTCTCGCGAGGACGCTCGCAACCCTAACAGAATCCCCGAGGACGCGCACACGGTCCGCGAGGGATCGCACGCCTCCGCTTCGTTTAACAGTCCATCCTCGTCTCTCACGCCCTCTCCCGCCTCGACGCCCGTCTCGTCCGACGCCCGGGAGACGCAGGGCGAGACGGACCTCGAGGAAGAGGAGGAGCTGCCGTCTCGCGGCCAGCCCTCCACCGCCACGCCCTCCGGTCGGGACCCCTCGGCTACAGGGACGAGGCGAAGGGTCCCTGGTTCTACGCAGCCGGAGGGAGACGGTTCTACTGACGAACTCGTCACAGGCGGTTCTACACCTGGTCGACCAGGTGAACCTGGTTATCCGGGAGGATCTGGTCGGCCCGGTGAACCCGGCTATACGGGTGGATCTGGTCGGCCTGGTGAACCTGGTTATACGGGAGGATCTGGTCGGCCCGGTGAACCCGGTTATACGGGTGGATCTGGTCGACCTGGTGAACCTGGCTATACGGGTGAACCTGGTGGTTCTCCGGGAGAACCTGGTAGTCGTGCAGGTGAACCTGGCTATGCAGGAGAACCTGGTGGTCGTTCAAGGGAACCTGGTCGTTCAAGAGAACCTGGTGGTCGTTCAAGGGAACCTGGTGGTCGTTCAAGGGAACCTGGTAGTCGTTCAAGGGAACCTGGTAGTCGTTCAAGGGAACCTGGTCGTTCAGGAGAACCTGGTGGTCGTTCAAGAGAACCTGGTCGACCAAGAGAACCTGGTGGTCGTTCAAGGGACCCTGACTACGCGGGAGAACCTGGTCGTCCAGGAGAACCTCTTGATCGTTCAAGGGAACCTGGCTATACGGGAGAACCTGGTCGACCAGGAGGACCTGTTGATCGTTCAAGGGAACCTAGCTATACGGGAGAGCCTGGTCGACCAGGAGAACCTGGTGGTCGTCCAAGAGAACCTGGTTACACGGGAGAACCAGGTGATCGTTCAAGGGAACCTGGTCACACGGGAGAACCTAGTATACCAAGACAGCCAGGTGATCGTTCAAGGGAACCTGGTTACACGGGAGAACCTGGTCGTCCAGGAGAACCAGTTGGTGATCGTTCAAGGGAACCTGGTTACACGGGAGAACCTAGTCGACCAAGCGAGCCAGGTGATCGCTCAAGGGAACCTGGTTACACGGGGGAACCTGGTCGATCAAGGAAACCTGGTGATCGTTCAAGGGAACCTAGCTATACGGAAGAACCCGGTCGACCAGGAGAACCAGGTGGTCGTTCAAGGGAACCCGAGTACGCGAGAGAACCTGGTCGACCAGGAGAACCTGGTGATCGTTCAAGGGAACCTAACTATACGGGAGAACCTGGTAGACCAGGGGAACCAGGGGGTCGTTCAAGGGAACCTGGTTACACGCGAGAACCTGGTCGACCTGGGGAACCTGGTGATCGTTCAAGGGAACCTAGCAATACGGGAGAACCTGGTCGACCAGGAGAACCAGGAGGTCATTCAAGGGAACCTGACTACACGAGAGAACCTGGTCGACCAAGAGAGCCAGGAGATAGTTCAAGGGAACCTGGTTACACGGGCGAACCTGGTCGTCCAGGAGAACCAGGTGGTCGTTCAAGAGAACCTGATTACACAGGAGAACCTAGTCGTCCAGGAGAACCAGGTGGTCGTTCAAGGGAACCTGGTTACACGGGAGAACCTGGTCGACCAAGAGAACCAGGTGATCGTTCAAGGGAACCTGGTTACACGGGAGAACCTGGTCGACCAGGAGAGCCAGGAGATCGTTCAAAGGAACCTGGTTACACGGGAGAACCTGGTCGACCAGGAGAACCAGGAGATCGTTCAAGGGAACCTGGTTACACGCGAGAACCTAGCCGACCAGGGGAACCAGGTGGTCGATCAAGAGAACCTGATTACACGGAAGAACCTGGTCGTCCAGGAGAACCAGGTGGTCGTTCAAGGGAATCTGGCTACACGGGAGAACCTGGTCGACCAGGAGAACCAGGTGGTCGTTCAAGGGAACCTGGTTACACGCGAGAACCTGGTCGACCAGGAGAACCAGATGGTCGTTCAAGGGAACCTGATAACACCGGCGAACCTGGTCGTCCAGGAGAACCAGGAGATCGTTCTAGGGAACCTGGTTACACGGGAGAACCTGGTCGATCAAGAGAACCAGGTGATCGTTCAAGGGAACCTAGTTACACGGGCGAACCTGGTCGTCCAGGAGAACCAGGGGGTCGTTCAAGGGAACCTGACTACACGAGAAAACCTGGTCGTCCAGGAGAACCAGGTGATCGTTCAAGGGAACCTGGTTACACGGGCGAACCTGGTCGTCCAGGAGAACCTGGTGATCGTTCAAGGGAACCTGGTTACACGGGCGAACCTGGACTTCCAGGAGAACCAGGGGGTCGTTCAAGGGAACCTGACGACTCTGGAGAACCTGGTCGTCCAGGAGAACCAGGTGGTCGTTCAAGGGAACCTGACTACACCAGAGAACCTGGTCGACCAGGAGAACCAGGTGGTCGTTCAAGGGAACCTGACTACACGAGAGAACCTGGTCGACCAAGAGAACCAGGAGATCGTTCAAGGGAACCTGGTTACACGGGAGAACCTGGTAGACCAGGAGAACCAGGTGGTCGTTCAAGGGAACCTGACAACACGAGAGAACCTGGTCGACCAGGAGAACCAGGAGATCGTTCAAGGGAACCTGGTTACACGGGAGAACCTGGTCGACCAGGAGAACCAGGTGGTCGTTCAAGGGAACCTGACAACACTGGAGAACCTGGTCGTCCAGGAGAACCTGGTGATCGTTCAAGGGAACCTGATTACACGGGAGAACCTGGTCGACCAGGAGAACCAGGTGGTCGTTCAAGGGAACCTAACTACACGAGAGAACCTGGTCGATCAAGAGAACCAGGAGATCGCTCAAGGGAACCTGGTTACACGGGAGAACCTGGTCGACCAGGAGAACCAGGTGGTCGTTCAAGGGAACCCGGCTTTACGGATAGACCTAGATATACGGGGGAAACAACGACCACAGCTGAACCTAGACACACAGGGGAGCCTAGATACCCTGGGGAGCCTACAACTACAGCTGAACCTAGACACACGGGGGAGCCTCGACGCACGGGTGACCCTAGGTACACGGGTAGACCTAGATATACGGGGGAGTCTACGACCACACCTGAACCTAGACACACGGGGGAGCCTGGTTATACGGAGGAGCCTAGCTATACGGAGGAGCCTAGACGCACGGAGGAACCTAGGTACACGGGTAGAGATAGATACCCAGGCGAGCGAAGGTATACGGGTGAAGGTAGATACTCGGATGGGAGTAGATATACGGGTAGACCAGGCTATTCAAACGAGTCAAGAGTATCGGGTGGATCGGACGTCTCCGGTAGATCGGATGTCATCGGAAGATCAAACGTCAGTAGAACGGACTTCGGTAGATCGGACGTTGCCGGTAGATCAGATACCTTCGGTAGAACAGACTTTTCTGGTAGAACAGACTCCAGTAGAACAGACTTTTCTGGTAGAACAGACTCCGGTAGAACAGACTTTTCTGGTAGAACAGATTTCTCTGGTAGAACAGACTCCGGTAGAACAGATTTTTCTGGTAGAACAGACTTTTCTGGTAGATCGGACTCCGGTAGAACAGACATCTCTGGTAGAACAGACTCCGGTAGAACAGACTTCTCTGGTAGAACAGACTTCTCTCGTAGAACAGACTCTGGTAGAACAGACTTCTCTAGTAGAACAGACTTCGGTAGAACAGACATCTCTGGTAGAACAGACTCCAGTAGAACAGACTTCTCTGGCAGAACAGGCTCCAGTAGAACAGACATCTTTGGTAGAACAGACTCCGGTAGAACAGACTTCTCTGGCAGAACAGGCTCCAGTAGAACAGACATCTTTGGCAGAACAGACTCCGGTAGAACAGACTTCTCTGGTAGAACAGGCTCCGGTAGAACAGACTTCTCTGGCAGAACAGACTCTGGTAGATCAGACTTCTCTGGTAGAACAGACTTCTCTGGTAGAGCAGACTTCTATGGTAGAACAGACTCTGGTAGAACAGACTCCGGTAGATCAGACTTCTCTGGTAGAACAGACTTCTCTGGTAGAACAGGCTCCGGTAGAACAGACTTCTCTGGTAGAACAGGCTCCGGTAGAACCGACTTCTCTGGTAGAACAGACTACGGTAGGACAGACTTCTCTGGTAGAACAGACTACGGTAGAACAGACTTCTCTGGTAGAACAGGCTCTGGTAGAACAGACCTCCCTGGTAGTTCGGACTCCTCCGGCAGGACCACCTTTTCCAACGCAACTACCTACTCGAGGGGAGGCTACGCGGGTGAGTCCGGTTCCTCGAGGGTCTTCAATTTCAGCCGCTCCGGGTACCCGCTGGTCCCACGACCCGACGCGGAGGGCGTCCCTCGCGGGTACTCGTCCTCGTCCTCTCGCACTTACTCCTACAACTACTCCACTGGAGGAGGTGGAAGTGGAGGCGGTCGAAGTGGAGGAACCACCACCACCACCACCCTCCACCAAGGTGGGCGGGGTGACAATCTACCGCCTGAAGGCGGGCTGGGCTTGGGTACTTACTCCTTCAGGAATTCGTCCCAGCGCCGCAACACCGTCGGGCCATCGAACCCAGGAGGGGGCAGGCACAGCTACGTGGGCCACTATTATGGCCAGGACGTGGTGGGCCACACTGACCCTCTGGCGGACCGGGGCGAAGTGGGGTCGGGTCGGGGTGTCGGCTCCTCTTCATCTGACTCTTCTCCCCCTTTGCCCTATTCTAGAGGGGCTGCTGGTGTTGGTCGGGGTGGGGAGGCCTCCTCCTCCTCCTCTTCTTCCTCTCCCCCTTTGCCCTATTCTAGAGGGGGCGCTGGTGGTGTCGGTGTTGGTCGAGACGGGTCCTCGTCGTCGTCCTCTTCCTCTTCTTCTCCCCCTTTGCCCTATTCTAGAGTGGGTGGAGGCCGGGGTGGCGAGGTGGGGAGCTCCTCCCCTCTGCCCTTCTCCAGGAGAATCGAGGGGCACAGGCCCTTAGGGCTTGGCGACCGCCGGGGAGGAAGCAACACTTACTACACCCACACGACCCACGTCGAGGAGGGTGGCGGGTCACCTCCTCCACCCATCCTCCTCCCCAGGGCGGCTAGTAGTAGTAGTAGTAATAGTGGTAGCAGTAGTAGCAGTAGTACTAGTAGCGGCGCTCCTACTGGCGGAGTTGGTGTCGGAGGGGGTGGCACCACCACCACCAGGAGACGGTACGGCGTGACGCGTACCGTGGTCACATCCGCCTCGCAGCCCCGCCTCTCCCAGGGCGTCGGAGGGCCGCCCCTCCTCTTCCCGAGGGACGGGAGGAGACCGCCCCACAACGCCCTCCCGTCTCTCAGGGGTGGTAAAGGACACACGTCTTCTGTTTCAGCCTACGGCTTGACAGGGGAAGGCGACAGAATGTACGCGGACGGAGCGGAGTTCGCCGAGTCTGCCGTCGGCGGGGAGGCGTCCCTCACCCGCAAGGAGGCCGCAGCCCTCCGTCGACGCTGGCGTCGCAGGCGCCACCACAAGCGAGGCGGGAAGAAGCGCCGCAGCCGCAAGGGAGGCAAACGCTCTAGGGACCACCGCAAGCAGAAAGTAGAATAAATAAACACACACACACACACACACAGCCTGACGCAGAAGGGGTAAGAGAGAGAGAGAGGAGGAGAGACGCCCAACCTTCGTCATGCAACACACTGCATGACTCCTCCTCCTCCTCCTCCTCCTCCTCCTCATGACCCTCTGCATCACTGCGAGTCACTTCCTTCTACTCCAATACCCCCCCTACCCCCCCTACCCCCTCGCCCTCCCCCTCCTCCTAATTCTGTCTTACGCTTCAGTAAGCAATTCAAGTACACTCACACACATATATACACAAAAAGTGGCACATATCTTACTACCAACCGGTTAATCAACAAACCAATACCTGATTTACATAAATCTATATATGTATACATATATCTATCTATCTATCTATTTACCAACTATGTGAAGCCTCATTTGCATTGTCCATATCCTGTGCAGTTGCCATACAAAAAAGGTGTAAGTTTGAGAGATGTTTTGGACCACTGCTCGTCTTCCTCTGTAAACATAATGGTGCTTTAGTTTATAAGTCTTATAAGCTAATATTATAACATGTATCTTTATATCTTTATTAAAATATTGAAAGTTATTTAATAAATGGGCTTATCAATTATCCTCACTTGGTTATATGGCATTATCTATGAAACGTCCTTGGGTACATGGGATTATCTATCATCCTCCCTTGGTTATATTTGTAATCAATTACCTCCCTTGGTTATGTGTAATTATCTATTACCTCCCGTGGTTTAAATGGCCTTATCAATTGCCTCCTTTGTTTTGCTTCTTCAGCTTTCAGAATCGGGTCAAAAAAAAGCACAATATTTTCTTTGGAATTAGTGTCAACAAGCAAAAATTTGTTGGTCTGTTGTCACAACAAGGATGATTTTGAAGTCTAGCAAGCAACTCCTTTGTCTGAATCAAAACCACTTATACAAAATCATATATATATATATATATATATATATACATATATATATATATATAGCGTTAACCAAACCCCTGTTTCATAGAGTCCGAAAACATGACTTAAATTCTGACCTAAAGCAGAATAACACATACTTTTAATAAAACCAGAAATGCAATACAGACAGAAACATCACGTACGAATTTACAAAAGGGGAAAGAGAGAGAGAGAGAGAAAAGGCAAATGACGCCATTCATCCTACAAACAAACACACACTAATATGCATTAGTGTGACGAATGAATCACGAATGTTATACACATGAGATAAAGATAGATAGATTCGTGCTATAAGAGACTTACCTTATACTAAAGATCGTGATGTGCTTACGAGCGTTGCCTAGCGAAGGGGGAACCAACGTGGCGATTGCGTGAAGGAAGTCTATTGCAGTGACCCTTGCACTGCTGAGCAGAGAAGGAGAGAAAATGCAGTGAAAAATCCTGGCTTTATATACACAGGGGTGATCCGAGGCTTCGCTCCTCGAGCTCGCAATTCGAAGCTTTTCTGACTCTGGTTTCAGACGTCCGAGGGACAGACGGGTTCGACAACATTCGCTATTAACGACCCCAATGGGTAGTTATGGCCTGAAATACCCTGGTCTCCAATTGGTGCTTTATTTGACGTGAATATATATGTATGTGTGTGTATGAATAAAGTCATCTGCATATCGTAATCAAGATTCATTGACTAAATGCTTTACATAATGACTATTTCTGACACCAGTCCGACACAGAAAGACTGTCATAGAGAAAGAAAATATTTATTTTGCATTAATATACAGATAAATGTAATCCTAATTTACAGTATGCATCCTAAATGAAAAGAAATATAATTATATTACATTTGAATTTATATTTGTAGATTTAGATAATTTTACAGTGTATAGATTTTAAGGTTTACTAATTTCTCGTTCGTCTGATTACATTTGTAATGGAATCAAGACTGAGAACAGGAAAATCAGAATCCATGAATATAATTCACAATGTCATTCTCCACCCAGAGTGCGTCAACGCACCTGAAACAGAAACACAACGAACTCTCCACCACCGCGTCAGAGCATTCTCAAGGAGGCTGTCAACTTGACCGAATCAAGCAACTGACTTGACAGGAGAAGAGACTACAAATTTCAATGTAATTAGAAAATAATCCTATATACGGGTCATAAAAGTCAATTATATTTTGTTGAGGGAGGGGACCTGACTAGTTCTTTGAGGGGGGGTTTTGGATGGGTAGGACCCATAAACCGTGGGACTTCGTGGATAGATTGAAATAGAAATAGATCGACAGAACAGTGAGGATTGATGAAGTTGATGCAAGGGGATTAAGACCTTCGTCTGTCGTGGGTGTTTGAGGCTATCCACGTTGTCGCTTCCTCTTAGACGACCTCTTGCGGGCCTTGGGGGTGTCTTCCGTGGGCGGCGTGGGCGGCGTGGTGAGGAGGAGGTCGTCGTCAGGCGTTTTGGTAGGCGTGGTGAAGAGTGAAGACCTGGTCGAGGCGTAGTAGGGTTCGACCGTCGACCCAGTCTCCCTCTTGCCGTCGATGTCGACGAGCCTCGACGCTCCCCGGCTGCCTTTGGTCCCCTTCGGGCCCCTGGGGCCCATGGGTCCCTTCACGTCCTCGCCGGGGGCCCCAGGATCCCCCCGTTCCCCGTTGCAACGGCATGACTGACGGAGGGAAAACAGATAGTGAGGGAATCTGTTGTTCTGGTATGCTATATCAACAGCAATATCTATCCATCAATCAATCTATCTATTTATCTACCTATCTATCTATCTATCTATCTATCTATCTATCTATCTATCTACCCATCTATCTATCTACCTATCTGTCTATCTATCTATCTATCAGTCTGTATATCTATCTGTCTATCTATCTATCTATCTGTTTGTCTCTAACTATCTATCTATCTATTTATCTATCTATCTATTTATCTATCTATCCATCTGTCTATCTATCTACCTATCTATTCCTCTAACTACCTACCTATCTATCTATCTATCCATCCATCCATCCATCCATCTATCTATCTATCTATCCATCCATCCATCTATCTATCTATCTATCTATCTATCTATTTATCTATCTATATGACTAGGTGTGTGTTTAGGTGCATATCAAAGGTACTATGTAGACATAAGACAAGGTGTAGGTATAGATCTATCACCAAATACACTATAGATTAGACTCTATGTGGGTGACGGGTGGTCTATGTCCAGCATATACCTAGACACGGACCATCGAGTTTGTCACTATCTCACCCCTTGACTTCCTGGTGGCCCTCTTGCCCCCTTGTCGCCGGGAGGTCCCTGCGGTCCTGTGGGAGGGGTCTTCTCCCTCTCCCTGTCGCAGTCCCCAGAAGACCCCTTGGCGCCCTGGGCTCCCTTCTCTCCACGCTGGCCTTTGAAGCCCTGAAGTCCGGGGAATCCCGTGAAGTCCATTGCTGTATGGGAGAGAGAGAGAGTGAGTGAGAGAGATAGTGAGAGTGAGTGAGAGAGTGAGAGAGAGAGTGAGAGAGAGAGAGAGATAACGAGGAGAGGAAACGGTTGACCACATGCAAAGGAGAAAGTGCGCCACTTTAGGTATACTATGAAGAAAAAAATAGAAACGCCAGAAAGAAACTGTATAAACGACAGCGTTACCGGGGAACAGCAGGAGGCAAATGTGCAGCAGCGGGGAGTAGGTGATAGCTTAAAAATAACTTCTGATCGGAATTACGTTTTTTAAGTCGTCAAACTTTTTCTTTGAAACAGGCAACCCAGTCGTGGGGCCGATCAGCCTTCCTGTCGTCTGTCTTTCTAATGCAAACTCGTGTAAACTCACCTCTGAATCTCTTGGCCAGCGTCTTCATGGCGTCGTTGTGCTTTTCCATGGTGGCTTGGACGTCGCCCAGTCTCTCCAGCGCCCCTCGCAGGTCCTCCAGACGGTCCTGGAGCTCCTGGTAATCATACTGGCACGGAGGCTTCTTCGGCCGTGGCTGCAAGTGGCAGGGTTTATATAGTAGCTGGAGTGGATGGGGGTTACCAGTTAGGGCAATCTTTTTCACCACCACCGCTGGTTGCCAAATAGTGTAATTTGGCCGTATTCATTCTAGGTCAGAGTCGTCATAACAACGCAGGTCAGCTAGTCGTATATGGCCATCCCCTGAGCTGGATGGTTATAGCTTTCAGTCAGTTACTCATATAGCCTGATGTCAGCTAAAAGACGGGGGGGGGGGGGGAAGATAGCTTAGTCAGACGTCAAGCTAGAGAGCCAATTACGGATGCATACATTCACGTACTACTACTAACCCTACAACAGGAGGTCCTGTTCTGAAGGACGGCGACGATCCTCTCCAGGTCCTCCTCGGAGGGACAGCACTGGCTGCAGCCTGTTGTCCCGGTCCACGAGCAGTTCCCTGGGGGACCCGGCGGGCCTGGGGGGCCTGGGGGACCGAAGCCATCAGGTCCCGGGTCCCCTCTCTTCCCCGGATTCCTCCTGCCGATCCCTCCCTCGTCGCCGAAGGGTCCCCTCGGGCACTGTGGGCAATCCAGCTGGTCGCATCCGCTCGGACACGGTTGTCCCGGGAAGCACTGTGGACATGGGGTCGGGGGACATCCTGGGGGACACGGATCTCCGGGGAAGCACTGTGGACATGGGGTCGGGGGACATCCTGGGGGGCATTGGAACCCCGGGTAGCAATCGGGACATGGCGTCGGTGGACATCCGGGTGGACAGGGGCTCCCGGGATAACAAATTGGACACGGGGTCTCGGGACAGTTGCCGGGACACTCATATCCCGGATAACAAGGTGGACATGGCGTGTATGGACATCCCGGTGGACATATCTCTCCTAGGTAACAGTCTGGACATGGCGTTGGAGGACATCCGATGGGACATTGCTCTCCGGGATAACAGGTGGGACACGGAGTCTGAGGACATCCCGGTGGACAGAGGTCGCCGGGGAAGCAGTTGGGACATGGCGTCAAGGGACATCCGGGTGGACACGCTTCCCCCTGATAGCAAAAGGGACATGGCGTCATCGGACACCCCGGTGGACATTCTTCCCCAGGGTAGCAAGTGGGACACGGTGTCTCCGGACATACAGAGGGACAGGACTGTCCCGGATAGCAGGTCGGACACGGTCTCTGTGGACAAGGGGAAGGACACTTCTCACCAGGGTAGCAAGTCGGACACGGGGTGAGTGGACACCGCGCGGGACATCTTTCCCCTGGGTAACATATGGGACATGGGGTCACTGGACAGCCGATAGGACACTTGTCTCCCGGGTAACATTGTGGACACGGTGTTTCTGGGCATCCGGTCGGGCACCGTTCGCCCGGGAAGCAGTCTGGACATGGGCTTATTGGACATTCAGGGGGACAGAGAGCTTCACTGTAACATATTGGACATGGGGTCTCCGGACACCCGCTCGGACATGGACTTCCTGGGTAGCACGCTGGACATGGTGTCCTCGGACATCCGTTTGGACATGGGTCGGCCGGATAGCATACGGGGCAAGGCGTCGTGGGACATGTTCCTGGACAGCGGTCGCCTGGATAGCATTGTGGACACGGGGACACTGGGCATCCTGTGGGACATTCCTCCCCCGGATAACAGATAGGACATACGAACGTGGGACATCCCGGGGGACAGTATGTCCCAGGAAAGCAGGGAGGACACGGGGTCATTGGACATCCGGCGGGACACCGATCACCTGGGTAACACTGTGGGCACGGTGTCGCTGGACATCCTGGGGGACACCTCTGCCCGGGGTAGCAGTCGGGACACGGCGTTGGTGGACATGCCGGTGGACACGGGCTCTCTGGGTAGCATACGGGACACGGGGACAGAGGACACCCCAGGGGACACGGTTCTCCGGGATAGCAAGTGGGACATGGCGTCAGTGGACACGCCGAGGGACAGGGATCCCCCGGATAGCAAACTGGACATGGGGTTTGGGGACACCCAGCGGGACACCTTTGTCCCGGGTAGCAAGGTGGACACCGCCCAGGAGGACACGTCGGGGGACAGGATTCCCCCGGGTAACATGATGGACACGGGGTCAGTGGACATCCCAGGGGACATTTCTCCCCTGGGTAGCAAGATGGACATGGAGTTTGTGGACATCCAGCGGGACACCTTTGTCCCGGGTAGCAAGCAGGACATGGCGTAGGAGGACACGTGGGGGGACAAGGTTGTCCGGGATAGCACTGTGGACACGGTTCTTGGGGACACCCAGGCGGACATGGGTCCCCCGGCGGGCAGCGAGGACATGGCGTCACTGGACATCCTGGGGGACACTGGGAGCCAGGGTAGCAGAGAGGACATGATATGGGACACCCGATAGGACATGGTTCGCCTGGGTAACAGGTAGGACATGGCGTTACGGGACACCCCGCCGGACACTCCGTGCCAGGGTAACAGAACGGACATGGTGTCTGTGGACAGCCCCTTGGACACCTGGAGCCTGGATAACACGGTGGACACGGTGTCTGAGGACACCCGGCGGGACATGGGGCCCCTGGATAGCAGGCGGGACATGGCGTGGCTGGACAGCCGACGGGACATGGCCTCCCCGGGTAACACGCTGGACACGGCGTCGCTGGACATCCTACAGGACATGGACTCCCAGGGTAGCAAGGCGGGCATGGCGTCAGGGGACACCCCAGACCAGGGTTCCCACCAGGATAAACCGGTGGGAGAGGTCTTGTCACGGGACGGGAGGGGGGTGGCTCCAGCGAGATGGGACGCGTGGGAAAGACGAATCCAGGAGACGGGCATCCAGGGGGACAGTCAACCCCAGGGGTGCACATGGGGCAAGTGGCTTGCCTCTTCGTCTTCTTCTGGAGCACGAGGAGGAGGGCGTCCAGGGCTTCGTCATGGGGAGACCTCCTGGAAGGCCCTGGATGCAGAGATGCGTTAACATCCCCAAGGAGAAAGGAGGTCATGGATTCCAGGCGTAAGGAGAAGAGGTCGTTGGCGAGTCCTTCAAGAACAGCGACTTCGGGGTCTTGGCTGGACTCCAGGAAGGACAGCGCAGACGGCAGGAGAAAGAGCACCCACACCAAAGCCCTTGGGAAGGGCCACGCCCACTTCATGGCTGGAGAGTCCTGGCGACAACCGCCGCCCCTCCAACTGAAATACGAAGATTCCTAAGCTTGAATTATAGACTTTATAATCACTCCTAAATGAAGATTCCACTCTGGAAAGAAATTGTCTTAACTACCATTAAGAGGGCGAAGGAAATATCACATCTACTTCAAGATACAAGAAACGGAACCAACGTTCGTAAATAAACAAATCCATAATGGAATAAGATAGGGGAAGATATCTAAGATAAAGTAATTTTTAAGATATACCTGGATTACTTTTGCCATCAAAATCCCCTCTCGTTGGGGGACCAATCGAAATGGAACACAGGGAACACATATATTGTCTGTGAAAAGGAAGAAAAAAATCTCTCTGTATATATGGCACGTCACTTCATCGTCCTATAACACCACCACCACCCCCACACGTCCCTAAAACAAGTCCCTTGTTATCAGAACACCTTAACCCCCCTCAGCCCCTCCCACCACAAGAACACCCCCTCCCATCCCTTCATAGTCACTAGAACACGTGCCTGACCTTTAAAAAAAACACCCCACGTCCCTCAAAAACAATTTCCTTGCCGCCAGAACACGCCCATCGTGGTCAGAACACGTACCCCTCTCCCTAGGACACGTCCTTTACCGCTGGAACACGCCTCTCGTCATCAAAACACGTCCCCACGTCCCTTAGAACACTCGTTATACTATCAAAATGCACACATTCCGCGTCCCTACAACACGTCCCTCTTTGCCAGAGCACGTCCTCACGTCCCTGGAACACGTCCACCATCGGCAGAACACGCCCTTCGTCACCAGAACACGTCCCTGCGTCTCAAGAACAAGCGTCGTGATAACAAAACACGCCTTCTCGTCCCTAGAACACGCCCCCTGGCCACTAGGACACCCCCTCTCGTCCCTAGAACACGCCCTAGGACACTCTCTTCCTTACCTTAGCCCTGCAGGAAGCCCACTCCTGCGGATCCTGCGACGGGCGCCTGAGGCTGGCCCTGAAGGGGAACTGCTCCTGCTGGGTCCTGGCGAAGTCCTGGGAGCCGAGGGGGGCCCGTCTACGTGTGTGCGTGTGTATGTGGGAGAGGAGCTGTCCTCTGGTGGTGGTGGTGGAGGGGCATGGTGGGGGTGTAATGCTTCCCCTCCCTCCCTTCCCCCAATAAATGGAGGGGGGGACGGGGTATTGGGGGGGTGTGGGAGAAGAGGTGGTGGGGGGCCTCCTCCTCCTCCTCCTCCTCCTCTTCCTCTAAGAGGGTTGAGCACTGTAGTGAGTGATTAGGGCAAAATCCTTTCCCTTCGTCTGTTCCATAATCAGCGACATAGACGTCTTCTGTCTGCCTGTCTCTCTGTCTAGGTCTATGTCGGCTTGATGCGCCGTCTAAACGTCCTTAACTGACGGTGGGGGACGTACAGACAGACAGTTCGTTTACCAAAAGCCATCCGTCCTATAATGACCAAATCCAGAGAGAAATGGGACAACAGACGCGACGAAATGAAGACGAGGCCTGGCGAATCCGTCGGCAAAATGTGCGTCTATGTGGCACACACCTTATCTACCCCCCTCCTTTGGTGCCGTCCTTGGCACCCCCCCACAAGCCATGTTTGCAACAAGGGGGCGACTGTCTTGGCGTGACGGAGGGGGTGGGGAGGTGGGAAGGGGGGTGTGGGGTGGACTGAAGCGTCTAGCTTGTGTAGTTCCGTTCAAGGCTGGTCAGGCGACGGGGAGTCAAAGATGGCCGACCTCCTGACCTCCTCCACCTCCATCTGACGCTCAGGATGGTAGCGGTGTTGTTGTTTAGTTAGATTCTGCTGTTGTCGCGGGTTTCGATCCTGTGCAGTGGAAGGAGGGAGGGAGGGAGGGAGAGGGGAGGGAGGGGTTGTGAAGAGAGAGAGAGAGAGAGAGAGAGAGAGAAGGGGGGATGGATTTGTGCTGGTGGAGTCTCTTTCTAATGATGAGACTTTATTCGATATATTGATTTCCTCCTCTTCGTCTTCTTGCTTTTCCTCTCCTCTCCTTCTTCTTCTTCTTTTTCTTCTCCTTCTTCTTCTTCTTTTTCTTCTTCCTCCTCCTCCATGCCCGTCAATCCATTATTCCACTCTCTCTTATTAACTCTATTTTCATAACCCTCTCTTCCTTTGACTCGCGCCCTCTCTCTTCCCCTATTCATTCTTATTTATTTTGTTTCCTTTATTTTTCTCCTCGTCTCTCATACAATAAAAGTATTATAGTGATGGATGAATGTGTGTGTGTGTGTGTGTGTGTGTATGTGTGTGTGTGTGTTTTCTAGGAAAACTAGAAAATATTCCAAACCCTTTCTGTTCAGAGTTAGCACTGCAAACACATTTTCCTTTCTAAGAATCTTGAGGTCCTATTCTCATTTTCCTGACACTTCGAATATAATCTGATGGTATCCAGGGAGCGTTTGCTCACTGACAATCAATCATCTTACCAAACTGTAAAAATATGATTCTAACTGAACCACTATGAATATGACCAATGAATCACTGAAGGAAAGGATTCATGAATTACCTGAATCGTGGCAGCTAGCGTGAGTACTTGTCTGTCGTGGATTCGTCACATGAATTCATCAGAGGGCTAGATACACCCAATACCAAGCAGACGGTGTAAAGAAAGTACTAATAACATGAAGAATTTTATTACAATATCCAAAATCTTCAGTTACATGTGATTATTGATTTGTGAGTGTCATGTACACAGGCATCGTTTTCATCTCTCCTTCTGGGGTCTTAGGATTTGAATATCAATTTTTGATTCTAGAGGGGGAAGGTCAGGGCCTGTAAGCTTATGGGTGATTAGGGCCAAAGGTTCGTGAAGGATTCAGGGAATCACTCAGGGCCAGAGGTCGTGGGGGAGTCCTGGTCAGGGTCGTGGCGAGTCAGGGAACTAGTCAGGGCCAAGGTTGGGTGAATTTGGAGAGCAGGTGGAAGGGTGGTGTTCAGGGACGTCCCTCAGGGTACTGCGCTGGGTCCCACCGGTCCCTTTTTACCTCTGGGTCCCCTGGGTCCACGGCGTCCCTTCAGGTTCTCCCCAGGGGGACCTGGCTCCCCACGTTCCCCGTCGCAGCCGCATTTCTTCTCCCCAGGGGGACCTGGGTTGCCCTTGTGGCCCGGCGGACCCTGGGGCCCGGCCTGTGGGGCGATGGAGCTCCTGCTGACGGTGCAGATACCAGGGGTACCGGCGTCGCCTGGCGGGCCCTTGCTTCCTTCGTGGCCCTTGTGCCCAGGGTCACCACGGTCGCCGCCCTCGCCTGGATCTGTCGGGGAGAGAATGGGAAGAAGGAACGGGACGGTGACGTGAAGAACACTTGTGTGAATCAGCCTCTAAACCTTTCCTGTCCTAAATAACCCATTTAGATGCGACTAAAATCTGGAAAGTATTCTAGGATTTCTTAGCTATAGATCTCCGTGGCCTATTCTCTAGAAATCAGCCAGTTTCGACTTCGCAAAAACATAGACGATACGTTACAACTCCAGGTCTTAAAAATCATGACTGTCTAATGTCATCCTTCTGTTATGGAGTGGTCTGGGAAGCCGTTGCTCCGTCGGCAGAACCACGAGAAGAAAATAATTTAAT
Organism: Panulirus argus; assembly: GCA_038088735.1. NCBI lineage: Eukaryota > Metazoa > Arthropoda > Malacostraca > Decapoda > Palinuridae > Panulirus > Panulirus argus. Next base: position 1,692 of record JAYMFT010087795.1, on the reverse strand, counting down.
ATGTTCATTACACAAGGCTCTTCCAGAGTGTGTGTGTGTGTGTGGACTTACAGCTAGGGTTGTTCCTGATGTTGAGCAGAAGGGCAGCGTGGATCTTTAGTCTGGCCTCCACCTTGGACAGTTCCTTGAGTTTGGACTCCAGCAACGCCAGCCGCATGATGAGGGTATCGAAGTCGAAGATGCAGGCCTCCCGCCGGTGCCGCGTCTGTAGGAGAGGGAGAGGGAGAGATGATAAACTAATACAATACAAATACAAATTCTGCTGAGTTCTTGGCCGGACAAGAGCAGAGAACCACTTTCACTTCAGATTTCCCAATACAAAGTCACCATAGTTATCGTTATCTGAAAGGAACTGGGGGGGTTTATCATAAAGTCGAGTTGATTACCTTTAAGGAAATAGTGATGATGACAGACTGGACACCTACCGGGCATTTCTCGAAGCACTCGGCAGACACACAGCCGGGGGCGTGTTGATCCACGACATACTTCAGGTACGTCAGCTTATTGTAGTGGCTGGGTGGATGAGCCAGTCGAGGGCAAAAGGTCGGGATGTCTCCGAGTGGAGTGTAGGTGGACGAGCGCCATTGTGAGTCTGTATGAGTCCGTCTCTTTGCCCTCGAAGAAAAGGAAGAAGAAGAAGAAGAAGAAGAGGAAGAAGAAGAAGAGGAAGAAGAATTCTTCTTGAGGACTCTGAAGGGGAAGTCCTCGCCATCTTCATCAGGGATTATGATGTCCTCTTCGGGTCCTTCAGCGGGGAAGGATTCCCCGAAGGACCTCCTCTCATTCGCATACTGGTCGCTAGGACTGCCTCTGTCGGCCTCCTCCTGAGCCTGTAAGGATGTCATAGCATCATCGAAGGCCAGGATCTCAGGGGGAAGCGCCGAGGGACTCGGAGGATGCGAGGAAACGTGAGGGGACGCATTAGATCCTTGAGGAACCCCAGCTAGGAGGATGCTGGACACCAACACCAGTACCTCCATCGTGGCGACCTGCGGTACCCTGTCGAGGAGAGAGGTACGTCAGATGTACCGTACCGCGCAAGGTACACTAGACGTATGTACCTGAGAACAACATATAATATTGATAGTAATGATATATATGATGATAATGGTCGTGTGTGTGTGTGTGTGTGTGTGTATGGGAAAATATAACCTTTGACCTCGTTCGTAATCGTAGTATCAAGGGTCAGTCGTTTTGAAGGTGTAGTGAAGATGGCCTTTGCAGTGAAGATTAGGGTGTAGATGGGGTGTAGTGATGATAGCCTTTGCTTTGAAGATGAGGGTGTAGTGAAGAAGAGTATTATGAATGAATATATGATCCAAGCTACGATGAAGATCTGCCGCAGAATAATTTTGAACCTAACTTAATAAAGGAAAGGGCATTGTGAAGATAGGATGTAGTGAAGAAGTAACTTTGTGGGGATTGGCATGTAGTTAAGATACAGTTTAGTGAAGATGATTGTCATTAAGCTAGCGACTCATAAAATGATCCAAGCTAAGTTCAAGGCTGGTTGAGCAGACTAACAATTAATGATAAAGACAATAATTATGATAATATTAGTATCAGTAATGATGATAAATATGATCATAATACAACAATAATGATAATGATTGATTGATAATAATAATAATGATAATAATAATAATAATAATAATAATAATAATAATAATAATAATAATAATAATAATAATA
>JAYMFT010087784.1:0-14107 GCA_038088735.1 Panulirus argus | reverse complement strand
CCCCATACGTCTCCTTCCCATCTCCAGCCACTCCATCAATAATATTTACTCGACCCTCAAAACACCATTGATTAACTTGAGGCAAAGAAAGCGTACCCGACTTCCTTATCAACAAAAATCATCCCAGCCAATCTCGGTCTCGGTGCAAAATGTGCAGAATCAATTTGCATAGAAATTACCACCAGGTCACGCAAGATTGTACTTTTTAAATACATTCTTTTTTTCTCTCTCTCTCTTTCTCTCTCACAGCTTAACCTGCGTTTTTTTTTTTTCTTTCGGAATTCCTTGGTTTCATATAAACTTCAGGAGTGTGGTTTGTGCTACTTAAAAAAAATATCTGGCTTTTTCCTTTTTTTACATTACACCGCAGATGGCGCTCTTCTGTGAAATGAGCCGAAGGAAGACGAAGAAAAAAAAAAGAAGGGAAAGAAGCAAGAGGAAAAGAGAGGTGAAAAAGGAATAAGAAACACACATGTGGGAAGCAGTTTTAACAGCAGCAGCAGCTTCGGCTAGGGAAGCGAAACACACAAAACCTAAAAACAAACTACACCCACCCACCCACCCCAGCAAGAAAGATAACATCACCCTTGCTGCCTTCCCTCCCTCCTCCTCCTCCTCCCCTGCACATGATAATACTCCCGCGAGCCATTTACATATGAGAGGACCTGCCCAACAGCAACGCATAAGCGGCGGCCGTGTTCAGGCCAAGACACATCAACAACCCCCCCCCTCCCCCCACACCCCCTCCACCTACCCACCCCACCATAACAACCCCCCCCCCCCAACGCCTCCAACACGCAAGGCTCCTCTCTCTCCTTCGGGGCCGATCTACTCCCCACCGACGGCCAGTGGACGCTAAGGGGGAAGAGGGAAGGGGGGGAGGGGGTGATAAGAGGGAGTTCCGCCCTTTTTGACTTGAATTACGTCACACTCCCTTCACGTCAGCACGGTGGTCAGTCCTCACCCTCTCGAGTGATGGAGAGGACTCGGCGGGGGAAATGGATCTATTCGATCTTGTATGACCTTCTGTGTAATATGATCGAAGCGCTTGTGGCGTCGGCCTTCTCAGAGAAATGTTGCTTCGCAATTCCGGTATGCTGTATTGGCGTTTCACTACCCCGTCATTAACGACTGACCGCCGTTACAGTACGTACAAAGCGGTGACCTGAGGTATGATCACAGCGTCGCAATGTACACGGCTACGGTGACCTGAGGTATGATGAAGGCATAATAGCCCATTGTTCTGCACTTCATAAGTAAGGCAGGAGTCTCGCGGAAGGAGGGTCGGGTGAGTAAGTGGAGGCGGTGCCCCTGGCCGGCAAATACGCACTGTGGTCGCCCTGGGTCCTCCAACCACAGCAGCAGCAGCGCCCCGACTCCCGTAAGAGCTTTGGCAAAGAATCACTTTACTGATCTCCCAGCGTAATTATAACGTGAATTTACATATACTTCCGTCAAATGACGTTAACGAACGATTACTTCATCAAAGATAACTGTTGCTCTTATTTATAACGTAAACTTACCAGTTATCGGAGACGTACCGTCTTTCTATGCCACAATCATTAGACGTAACTTTACCCAGTTACACGACAAAGGCTTTCAAACTTCCACGCTGAGGAAGCGTCAAGTAACGGCAGTAGTGGGGGTCTCTCGGCCAAGAGAGGGAGAAAGGACCTCTGCTTTCGCCAGGTCTCGTTTGCTTGCAAGACTCTGGCGTAATCCATCAAGCAATCAACAGACAAAAATGCCCAACACTGATACTAACACCTTCATTATCAAAAACCGGTGTATAATTTTGCCTAATCTGAGAAAAATCAAATCAGGTCTTACTGGAAGGCTAATTTTTTTTTTTTAACAGCCACGCAGAACGGGTTCATGCACAGAAGATAAGTTCTTGCAGATTACAGGTTTGGAAAAATAAAAAAAATTAACGTGGACAGGCAAATTGAGAGTAAATCGTTATGATCTCTTCAGAGACACCGGATTCAATGAAGTAATTACACAGATGATTATGCAACAGACCGGAGGGTCCGACACAGTATCAACCTCAGGAACTCGGAACAATGGGCGTTCCGCAACTGTTACTTAATACTACAGCAACCTGTTCCATTCCTTCCTTACCCCAACTTTATATGCCTTTCCCAATGGCCGTGTTTTTCCACGCAGTTCTTAATCTGAGTGAAACATAATCTGTTTAGAGATCTATTTTCTTTTTTCACATAGGGCTAAAAATGAACGAGCACGTGCCGCGGGGGGATTGTGGAGCCCACAGAGCACCACCAGCACACCACACCGGTCCACCTACCCTCTTCCACTTCCCCTTCATCATCACCACCGGTGATTTCCGTACTCCACATGATGCCACCTCACGAGGGGGGGAATCACCACAGTCCGATCCTCGAGTATGGATGGCCTGGCCTGGCCTTTGACTTAACCCTCAAGGGCCGTACCGTTTGTGCTCAAGGCTTAAGTGTAAGTCTGCAGTGGTAAGGTACTAAGTTGTGATCGAGTCGCCAATGCGTCTGAGGTGTTCTGCAGTGCCTCTCATCACTATCATCACCACCGAGTTCTTAAACACTGACGTCTTGTCTACAGGCGATCTAACCCCCCCCCCCCGCAACACCTGTGTAACAGCGGTGTTGAGGAGTAGGATCCTGGAGGGGACATCCCCCGGCCATCGACCAGCCCACCGCCAGGTGTGTGTGTGTGTGTGTGTGTGTGTGAGTGGAGGTGGTGGTCTGGTGGACCGGCTGGCTGGCCAGGAGGAGCTTTCCTGAGGCGTCGTCAGACTTACGGAGGGTCGCGGGGGTAGGCGGAGGCGAATGTGCTGAATATTAACCGTCGTAAATCACTTAACGATAACTTAACGAGCCGCGTCTACACCTAACCTGACGCAAGATACGAGACTCAAACAATAAAATACGATGTTTAATTCTCGTCTCGTAAATATGCAGTAAGAAAATTTCTAATCGCCGAATAAAAAATATAAGATGATAAATATGGGAGAGTCAACTGGAAACTTAATAGCATGATCGTCTGCAACTAAAGAGAGATTGGCTGACTTTAACGTTGATTAAATATCTTGAGCTTTACGAACACTAACGAAAGAACATATATATATATATATATATATATATATATATATATATATGCCAGGAACACAGCCATCCAGACACACATTAAAAGGACACAATCAACCATATACAAAACAGAGGTAATACAATGGATGGAAACACAGCCTGAAAGAATTACAAACACCTCAACGCACAGAAAGTTATATATACACGGTTAAACTGACACACTACCAGATACAGAAAGAAAGACCCGTACGTAGAGAAACATGGAGTCTTGCACATGTCCACTTAAACACAGACATGCACACAAACACACACACGGAAGCGCAACGCATACCTAGCCAGACCCACAGCTAAATACACACAGGATCAGACATACACAGCTAGACAGTATACCACAGAGGCACAGGTAAAAGTTAACGAAGAGACAGAACTAACGACGTGGCTTAACGTATTACGTAATATATTCCAAACGTCAGAAGGCTGTGAGCCGTTTGGTCTTCCGGGATCTTCCTGGTCACACAGATTAGGCAGGTGACGCGCAGTTTGTTTTGTTTTGGGCCTAGCTCGTGCCCCAGTGGTCGCGAATTCTAAACTGGTACGCTGGGACTGAGTCTGGGAGAGTGTGAGGAAGGAGGCAGTTGAGAATAAATGTGAATAAAAGCAAGATTAATATGTAATAGCAGGGTAGATAAACAGGCTGACTGTGGTGTGAGTTTGAATGAGGAAAATTCGGAAGAGAAGTGTTTTATATACCTGGGAGTGGTCATGGCAGTGAACGGAACCATGAAAGCGGAAGAGAGTCATAGGGTGGGTGAGGGAGCGAAGGTTCTAAGAGCATTGAAGAATGTGTCGAAAGAGAGGTGGTTATCTGGGAGGTCAAAAACTGGGATGTTTGAAGGCATATTAGTCCCAAAGTTGTTGTTTCGATGCGAGGCAGGAGAATGGATGTTTTGGAAATTCAGTGTCTGAAGAGAATATGTGGTGTGAGGTGGTTTGATCGAGTAATAAAAAGGGTAAGAGAAATATGTGGTAATAAGATAAAAGTAGCTGAGATAGCTGGAAAGAGAGAGCTGAAATGGTTTGGACAAATGGAGAATATGAGTGAGGAAAGGTTGAGAAAGAGGATATTTGTGTCAGAGGTGGAAGGGACAAGGAGAAGAGGGAGACCAACCTGGAGATGGAAGGATGGAACGAAAAAGATTTTGAGCGACCGGGGCCTGAAAATACAGGAGGGTGAAAGGAATACACGGGATAAGAGTGAAATGAAACAATGTGGTATACAGGGGACGATGTACTGTCACAGCGGCCAGGAGAAACCAGGAAAAGGTCTGGTTGTGGATAGTGGGCTGTGGTAGCGGTGCATTACATAAGACAGCTAGCTAGAGAATGGACGTGAGCGAATGCTGCCTGTCTTCGTCTGTTCCTAGCACTATCTCGTCAACGCGGGAAACGAAGGACAAGTGGGAAAGAAAAGATATAGTTTTGTGACTCTCAGCGTCTCTTTAGGACTGCTGAGGTTGGGTAAGTGTTCGACACAGTAATACTGGCGACTCGTGAAACCCGACTGAGTGCCAATTTGCACCACAAATACCTACGACAGTACGACCCCTCGGTATGACAGCCTGGCCTCTTACCTGACTTTAAGGGTCAGATCAAACGCCAGACCATCACAGCCTAGGATTTCCTCGTCGTGAGTAAGTGCATAACAAACTACCAAACTCTCGACATGTCAGAGGCAAAAGTATGATGCTGAAATCAGAGCCATATCGGTTGGTTTGGGGGGAAATAGAAAGCATGAGAAAAAAAGTACGTAAAAGAAATCGATTTTAGCTCGTGAGGTGTTTGCAGTCGCCTCTCTTAAAGGTGGAAAGGTCTGGGGGTAGAGAGAGGAAGGGAGAGACGAGGAAATGAAGTGTGTACAAGTAACCCACAGGAGGTATCTGTCATGACAACCATGTCTTCATGACACCACTACATACTGTCGCAATCTTCCCGACCCTATTCGAACATAGAGCGTAAGACGCACTTAACGCACTGCCACGCGTAATACGCTCTGTCACTTCCTCTATAATCCACCATCCCCCTCCCCCTCCCTCCTCCTCCCGCAGGTGGCCTTCGTGCAAGCCAGTTAACGAGCGTGGCCAACACAACGAGGGGAAAGTCGTGAGATTAAGTAAACCCGTAAACACCAGACCTTGGCTGACTAGGTCCCAGTTCCCATGCGCCACCTAGCAGCACAACCCCTAGCCTTAACCCCAGCATGGTAACTCCTTTCTTACGGTGGCCTCTAGAAGAAGAACGCCGTGGGTAATGATGGTCATGGGAAAGAAAAAACAATCACCTGTGGTTTACATGCTGATTCTGTTCTACCAGAACATAACTATCTCCGTCCTTAAGATTTAATAAAAGGAAGTCATAAAATGCCGTAATTTAGTGTACAGTATTCAACAATAATACATATATTCTCGACAAACAACTTTTAAGACTTTCTTGTTACTTTAGAATTCCATCTTTTATAATTACACACACACACACACACACAAACACAAACACACACGCAAACACACAACTGGCTTGGGTTAGTTAGGCAGATGGTGTGTGTGTGTGTGGGTGTGTGTGTGTGTGTGTGTACATAAGAGTAAAAACGTAGTGCATAGGTGCAAAGTTAAGAGACAGGGCAACAAGAGTGTAATTCTCCTAGCAATACACATAATAGTAATCGCAAATAGTAATCAGATCAGTGCTACAGCGTTCTGGAGAGCAATGGAATATCTAGAAAGGCAAACAGAATACTAATAATCTTGACCAATACAAGCTCCTAGTCTTAATGAAATATCTTTAAATGTGCTACAAATGTGTGCAGATACATTTTACAAACCACTTGCAATGTTGTTCAAGATGTTCCTGGAGAAAGAAAAAAGTCCTTTGGAAGTGGACGAGGGCAAATGTCATACTTATCTTATAGAAAAGAGACCTGGATTGATGCACTTAATTACAGGATAGTAAAGTAGTGGGAAAGATAATCAGAAAGCAAATGGATGACTACTTGCAAAGGAGAGTCTACCTAAGTGAGGGACAACACGAATTCAGGGAATGGAGATCATGTGCAAGGACCTTCTTAGATTTCTACAAGTGTCTAAGCCTCGTTTTAGAGAGAATTCTGGGTGGATTGTTTGTATCATGACTGCCAGAAAGCCTTTGACGCTGTATCACATGGAAGGTTGGTGAAAGAAGCTGGATCTTCTGGCAAGAATAAAGAAGAGACTAATACGATGGATATTGATGAACAGAAAAAAAAATCAACTTAATCAAAAGGGACAGAGGACGCATATCTGGGGAGCATTCTCGAAATGAGCTGAAGTCCCCAGTGGCGTGCCGCAGGGTTCTTTTCGGGACCACTGCTCTTCTTCAAACCAAGTCTGTTTGCGGATGATGCCAAAGTCATGAGGAAGGCAAAAAAATAAAAAGCGAGGAAGACTGCAGCAATCTCCAAGCAGACATAGATAAGCTCCGAATTTGGTCTGGCGCACTGGGCTGATGAAATTTAACACGAGTAAGTGTACAGTAATGAGTAATGAGGATGGGACTTCAACATAAACATCATCCAGCAGATAAAAAGCTGCAAGAGCCTCTGTATTGAAAGGGACTTGGGAGCAGACGTAGTCTCTAACCTGTTGCCTGAGTCCCACCTGAGGAGAATAGTATAACATACAAATTGCGTCTGAAAAAACATGAGAACATCATTCAAGTGAGTGGATAAGGAAATATCCAGCAAGCCGTCCCTATCATACATTTGGGCAAGACTAGAACATGCTTCTCAAGTTCGCTCAATGTACTTAAAGAATAACGAAGAACTACAGACAGGGTCCAGATGAAAGCAACAAGGATAGTACCAAGATTAAGAAAGCTGGGTTAAGGAAAAGGTTTGAGGGCTTAAATCTATCCATCAAGGAAGAAAGAGGAGTAAGGCGCGATCTGATCATAGCGTTTAAGTCTTTATACCAGATCGATGAAGGCAACAGAGAAAGGTTCTTCGAAAGTAGCTAGGACAGAGCAACCAGAGGCCACAACATGAAATCAAGCAAGAAGCTTGTTAGAGAGAGAGAGACGTAAAGTACTTCCTTAAAATCAGAGAAATGGGTGAATGGATGATACTACTGGCAGTGTGAATGTGGGCAGCATATGTAAGTTTTTTAAAAGTTGTATGGTAAAAGAGAAAGTTCAAGAAGTGATGGTGTCCCACGAGTGTTAAACTCCTTACCTATCCAGTAGAAATAATTACACACACACACACACACACACACACACACACACACACACACACACACACACACACATACACACACACACTTTGAAAGAGACATAGGTGACACAAGAGTCAAGCTTTATTTGAAAGACTTAAGAGGGCCAGAATCGACCGCATCAGGACAGGGGACGAGCAAGGTGAGGTATAAAAAAAAAACATAATCAAGTCAAAGGAACCCTCAAAACCACTTCACCGTTTCACAGAATTGTGAGAGGAAACTTCGTTTCACAGAATTATAAAGGACACTTTATTTCACTAAAGTATAAAGGTGAATAAAGGACCAAATGGCAGAACAAGAAGCTTAAAAAGAATAAAATTGCTGTATATCGATCAGCCAGGTCGTCAGGTCCGTAACTTGAGATCGTATCGGATCAGGAATGACATCAAAGCATGACTGGATCGACGCACAAGTGGGGGAAATTCTGTTGCTCCCGGTGCACAGTCGACAGATCATTACTATCAACCACCGAATCAAAATATCTCTCTCCTCTGGTCATGTTTTTCCTCTCATACTGCGACTGTTTCTCTAAAACCCTCCCTCCTCACAACACACTGTTTTTTTCTAGGTTTCTACGAAGTCTTTTTGTATGACGAAGGGTACGTATTACAGAGCAAGTCACTGTGTCCCATGATTACAATGTGGCTGCTGGGAACTCGAGACTACATCGTGGCGCTTGTTTCTTTTCTCTACACTGGTAAACTGTGGAACTCCTTACCTTCTCAAGTTTTTCCTAACTGTCACGATTTGACCCCCTTTTTTTTTTTTTTAAGATGGCAAGTCCTCCACTTCCTCAAAAAAACTTAGATTATTCTTCGTTCCTCCTTACCTCTCTAACTTTTGCCCGTTATCCCGATTTTCATTCAAGGACTGGCCTTAATGAATACTTCCGCCCGTAAATACAGTCTTCGACATAGAGGAAAAACACTCCTTCCTTTCTCAATCATTCCCTCCACAGCTCGAAACCTTTGCACCTCCTCAATGTTTGCTTCACCCACCCCTGAGATTCCACAGTTATTGTGGCACGCACAACAGCCCTCAGTTCCTCTGTCATCTCCCTGTCGTACGGTGTGGCCAGCACATACCACTCCCACATCACATGAGTGTGGGCAGCACACAACACTCCCACAACACCTGAGTGTGGGCAGCACAAAACACTCCCACAACACCTGAGTGTGGGCAGCACACAACACTCCCACAGCGCCTGAGTGTGGGCAGCACACACCACTCCCACAACACCTGAGTGTGGGCAGCACAAAACACTCCCACAGCGCCTGAGTGTGGGCAGCACACAACACTCCCAGAACACCTGAGTGTGGCCAGCACAAACCACTCCTGGGCCATTCTTATACACCACCCACCAAGAGTCCCCGGTTTCGGTGAACCTGTCCGCCATCTCCGACCAACACCGGCAGCTCATACGGCAATCTGGCAATAAACTGCAGACACACCCCCGTCACAGAGACCTCCTCACCCCCCGACGCCCCTCCACCACGGACCGCAGTTCGTCACCACAATCGACTTGTGCCAATCAGAGCTCGTACAGACTGATATAAAAACAGTCCTACGCTTATCATCTGAACTTCTTAAACAACCTATGAACAAGCGCATAGCTATGCAAGTGAACAGTTCAGTTTCCTGTTAATGAGGCTATGTGGTATGTCAACTACTGTATTCCTCTAACTTATTCATCAGTCAATGCTCAATCAAGCTCATAATGTACAAAACATAATATCGACTCTCTAAACTTAATCCCTGTATACCTGCCACCCTGGCTATCTAAATGCACCTCACCCATACACTTATCCAAAACTCTTGTGTGATTACTTAACTAGTAACCAACATGGCCTCCCAGTCCTGTAATATCTGTAATACCTTAGCCGTATAGTTTCAGCCAAATTGTGGCCCACATCCAATAAACCGTTATCTATCTATTACCAACTATTTACACATGATCATGTGCAGCACAAACCACTCCCGCAACACCACACATGACTGTGGGCTCCACACTCCTCCCCCACTTAGCCCCACCGTAAACATCCACCTTGTACATGCTACATCAGTTGCCGTGTTCTGAACCAGCAATCAATCACTACGGCTTATAATCTAGCTTCTATCACACATTGCATTTGGCGCCAAGAAACCTTTCTACCCATCGTGGACCTATACTCATAGTATCGTGCCAGCAATAAATACAATCCAACCGTGTTTTTACGCTCTGTAAAACAATCTAGGATTTAATGACGTCCTTACTAGCTATTTTTCAGAGAGGGTCTGTAACAATAAAATGCTTTTTATTCAATGTATTTCTGGCATCATCAGAACTACCAGCACATGACTGACGTTCAGCCGGTAATAATAATATATTCTACTCACAATAAAGATTTTCATATATCATACTCCGAAGTATTATGTAAGGAGGGGTTATAAACAATGTGTGTATAAAACTTTTTATATTTTCTTTATGCTAATGACATTTTCTAATGAGCCCGCCTCCCCCTTCCCCCCAGTGAACATTTATCTATCTCCTGTTTATAAACGGTTCTCCTGACAGTTGTTTTACACGTCCCGTATCGGTCCCTTCCTAGAAACATACTACACAACTCATTTCCACAACACTGCATCAAAACTTCATTTTTCTTCTTCTTCTTCTTCTTCTTCTTCCATTAGTCCCTAAAGCCATCAAGATATCTACTGCGGATCGTCCTTGGTCGCTTCTTGCTACTTCCCTCCTCACCAAGCGAGGCCAGGCAGGCAGGCAGGTAGGCAGTCCATCAAACGAATGGCACGACCCCCTCCCCCCCAACACCCCTCACCCTGAAGACACTGACACCAACCAACTCCTGGGGTCCGGCGCCGTCCACCCCCTGGTGTTGGCCAACTCACTCATGATCAGGGTGTGAGTGCCAGGAATGTGGTGACACGCACACACACACACACCACAACCCAGAGGTTAATTTGTGCACATGCGGGAGAGAAAAGGTTCTTTAATATTGTTACTCCAACCGAACAGATCATTATCCTCGTGCTGGCGTTACTCGACAGTCAGCCCCACACCTGTTCACACTTAACAGTTACCCTCACATCCGTTGATACTGGACAGTTATTCTAACACCTGTTGATAATGAACAGTTATCCTAACACCTGTTCAAACTTAACAGTTTGCCTTAAATCTGTTCAGACTTAACAGTTAGCCCTCACACCTGTTCAATACTTAACAGTTAGCCTTACACCTGCTGATACTGATCTGTTAGCCTTCGAACTATTCGGGCTCAACAGTCAACCCTACAGTTGTTAACAGTGAACAGCTTGGCCTCCCAAGTGTTCATGCATAAAAGGTGGGCTCCAAACTGTCCATGCTTAAACGTAAGCCTCCAAACTGTTCAAGCTTATCAATAATCCTCTCAAAGCTGTTTGCTGTTAATGAACAGTTACCTTGGCAGATGATGTAACTACATAGTCACTGCCTCTCCGAAGAGCAACCGTAATCCTTAACCACAGAGTCACTGGACCTTTCGAGCTGGTGTCAATAAAGAATCGTTTCCCCTTCAGGTGGTTACCAGACAAACATCACCCTTTTACTATGATTCTAGCGGGTGCAACCGGACTCCGCCTGCACGAGGTTACCCCGCGAGTGAAAAGTCACCTTTTCGAGGCTGTCTGACCCGGGGTGCGGTCTCTTCAAGGAACTTATTCACGGGAGTCCATCACTTCCCTGCGAATTAAAGTAGTGCAACTCCTGGAAAACGGGTTCTGGAATAACTCCAGATGTTATCAAAAAAAAACTCACAGCTCTTCAGATGGTGCTGCTGAACGATCACCATCCTGCAGAATGGTGTCAAAAAACAGTCATTTTCTCGCAGTAGCTGTCAAATGAATAATCACTACTTCCTAGAGGATACAGCTGAATAACCATCATCACCCTTGTAGGTGATGTTAGGGAACGATCATTACCAACCAACTGCTGTCTTTTAAACGATCGTCACTCCGCTCTACGGTATCATTCGGGGGTCATTACCTCAACGATGGCGTCATTTAGATGTCAACTGCCAACGCCCGTTGGTACTGAGAAGCCAACGCCTACTGCCAACACCCGCTGGAAATGAGAAGCCATAACCACACAGCGTTTATGCAATGAGCAAATCACCCCGCCCCAGCTAGTCACACTGAACAATCGTCACCCCTGAGATTAAAGTCAGACGACAATCACCACCCCCGTCATGCCGTGTCATAGGTCTTGCAGCGTTGTGTCACAGAACAATCGGCCTCTTATCCATCTGGTGTTGATGAATGATCACTTACCCGACAGCCAGTGCCAGTGCACAAACATTACGCTGCAGCCTGACGGCCAACTGTTAACCCAGTGTGTCTGTGTGTGTGTGTGCACAGTTGCTGAGGAAGAATCACATCCACCCTACAGTGTATCCTCACTATACTTGTCACCATCACCGCAGTATGGCACTGTCAACTCACTGAGCACAGCGATAAGATCCTTGTAACTCAAGGGTTCTTTAGACTCGTGGGTACGGTGGCATGACCTCTGCTGGCCTCACCCTTTGAGGTCTGGTCAAAGGCCAGACTTGCATACCCAAATGCCCTTACGTCGTGCTCGAGGGTCGTACCGCTGTGTTCAAGAGTCGTAGCGTCGTGTTCAGGGGTCGTATCGTCGCACTCACGGGTCACTGCGTCGTGCTCTAGAGGTCAAACGATAACTGTCTCAGAGTGGTCTATTGTAATACCATTTCCTCACAAGAACCGCATCTCTTATTTTCTGTTATTCCCCAAGCGTAGCGGACCTCTAGCGGCCTGTTTGTGTGCTACCCATTTTCGCTAGTACTCTCACTTTCTTGATTTCCATCTGAAGTGTCCTCGACGTATCACCTCCGCGTGTCAGCAACGAAGCCCTCTTATAAAGTCTCAGCTCTCACTCCCAACGCATTAATGACATGGGAGTCGACAGAGTACCTAACCAGTGGCCAGAGTCCCACCTTAGGCGGACTGTGGAGTAGACAAACTCTTTGTCGGCAAATATCATAATCGCTGTCAGTTACACGGATAAGGAAATATTTATTAAAACTAACTGCAGTTTATGATAAGCCAAAACGAGGATATTCTCGTCAAGGTTGGTCACCGCACTTGCAGAAGCACAAAGAACTAATAAAGAAGGTCCAGAGGAGGGCGAAAAATATGGTATCAGATATAAAAGGGTTTGCAGAGGCGGCGAGAACCACCTTCCCCGACACGTTAACGATACCATACAACAATTACTGTAATTAAGGCCCACCCTTCGCATTCTCTCAGGTTGGCAGTGTTCACCGCCACTCTCCGGCAGACACTGACCTCTGACCTGGCCTTCTCGGAATCAATAGGTTTCCCTCTTACGGTATTCTTAATCTTCTGAAATTTCCTTCTCTTCATGGCTGTCTTTGGCCCTGTGGGAGAGACCCCCATCGTTATTAAGCAGGTCCGCGACCTTTTCGCAAACCCGTCTTTAGCTTCCATAATTCTAGCTTTTCTGTGGCGCAGTTCCGGCGTTTCAGGCGCGCATTACACAGCTTGCGGCATATTGTTCGCTGCGGGACCTTGAGGGACGCCAGGAGTTCTCGTGTGTGTGTGTGTGTCAGCAGATACTCTTGTGTGCAGTTCCCCCATTGTGTCAAGATACGAGGGTCGCAGGGGAAGGGAGCATTTCCAACATACCTTCAGTTTCGAAATTTGTGAAGGAAAGTTCTGAGCTCTTGTCTTGATCCACGTGGCAGCGGCTGGCTGCATGACCAAAAGCACACCGTCACTCGATCAGTAGATTGTGTAAGAGCCGAGGTTATTAATCGTAAAGAAGTATAGTTCAGAGGATCATGGTAATGTATGTGTCATCGGAATGTGTAATTTGCTGTGTGTGAATGCATTTCTCTCACTTCTGTTTCCCTAAATGCATAAACGTTTGTGTGTGTGTGTGTGTGTGTGTATGTGTATATCCGACGGCATCTCACTGTACCGATCACCACGAAGAAATGCAAATAGCAACAGGCCACTGAGTCCCGTGTGACTGTGTGACTCGTTTCCCTGTTCCTTCACGCTAGGAGTTATTCATTCCCTCATCCTTCAGGTTATGGGACCTTCCCTCCTCCCTCATGCTGGGAAGTCACACAGACATCCTCCCTCTTCGTACTGAGGTTACTTCTCTCTTCCTCCCTCACTAAGAGGAGTTCACTACCCTTCTTATTAACGTATTCCCTCTACTTCTGAGCCTTCGCCGTCCCCTCTTCCAAGTTCCTGTTCGTTCCATCGCCTCTACCCCTGACCCTCCAGTCACCCATCCCTGCTTTCTCTAAAATCTATTCTCTTTCATTTCTGCCTATTCCATTCCTCCTAATCCTCACTCGTTTCGTCCATCCCTCCTCCCTTCCATCCCTTCTTCATACGATTACTCATCTCCCCTATCCTAGCCCCTACTAGCCCTCCATCTATCTACCCATCTACCCCTCCTCCTATCCTCTTCCCTCCCATCCTCGTCCCCTTTCAGCCCTGTTCCTTTAAGTCCCCACTCCACCATCTCCTCCTTTCCCATCATTTATTCCATTCACTCTGCCTTGCACCCACCCAACCCACTCTCTCCCTCCATCTTCATCATCCTCCCTTCTCCCTCTCCCCCCATACGTCTCCTTCCCATCTCCAGCCACTCCATCAATAATATTTACTCGACCCTCAAAACACCATTGATTAACT
>JAYMFT010087773.1:0-14107 GCA_038088735.1 Panulirus argus | reverse complement strand
TATGACCTGGCTCATTTCAAGAGACATGTTTTTCACTTTCTCAAAAATTTGTAAATACTTTCCCTGTCTGTTTTTCCGCCTTTCTCAACTCTATCTATATTTCAATTAGGGTCCGGCCTTGATATGGTCTTTTGTCCGTGACTGGAGCCTTCAACATAGAAAAAAAAAAAAAAATCCCAAGCCTCCCAAACACCTGCCAGAATTGGCGCTGTTGCCATGGTCTTATTCAT
Source organism: Panulirus argus (assembly GCA_038088735.1). Classification (NCBI taxonomy): domain Eukaryota; kingdom Metazoa; phylum Arthropoda; class Malacostraca; order Decapoda; family Palinuridae; genus Panulirus; species Panulirus argus. The sequence continues at coordinate 13,877 of JAYMFT010087773.1, read as the reverse complement.
CTTTATGGCGCGTTAAATGGTTCTTGAGGTGATGTAACGGGCCTTAAGGAAGATAACCTGAAGGCGCTGAGCGGTTAAGGAGCAAGGTTCGCCTCAGGTGCCGGAGAGACACACGTCATAAACACTGAGATAATTCAAAGGGTCGCGTCTTGTCCAGAGACAAGAGTGTTTTGAGTCACCGAAACCTCTTCTCCGGAGTCCATGAATAATAATCTTTTTAAATCTCAATAATTCCCGTATCAACATTCGTAAATTTGCTAATATTTTCGTCCATCTGTTACTGAGGAAATTTCTCCGCAAAGACGCTTTTGAATCTGACGAGATTTTGTTTTCCTCTTCCCAAAGAACCGACACATTGCTAGGTCCCCTCTCCAGACTACTAACTAGGCTGTAGGTCATACATCTCGGAGGTGAATGTTTTCCCATTTCCTACCGGAAATTCCTTCTTCTGTCTATTTTGTAAGGCGGTGACTCGGTTTAGAATCAGGAGAACTTTACCTTCCCATAGACTTTGTCTTTTTTTATGGGGTGGGGTTGGTGACGTGAAGGTATAGCAGGGCTAGTCCCCCGCTAGCAACAGGTGTTTAAAGGCGCTGGCAATATTAGAGGGTGCTGACAACATAAGAGGACGCTGACAACAGGGTAGGGTGCTGACAGCATTAGAGGGCGCTGGCAACCCTTGCGCCAGTAGAGTTATGGTTGATCCTTGAGTACAAAAAAAAAAAAAAGCAACTTTTGACCTTAAATATCTAGTTGTCGACTTTTTTTTCTCACGTTTGTGGTGGATCTGAGGAGTGTGTATTCACAGATAACTTCACTGACCCTGAATCTGGAATATATTACGATTCTCTTGAGGGCTACGACTGATTTACGACACAGCTGTCATAAACAGACTAAAATACTTCGCGACAGTTTCACGAACACCAGAGCCTTCAATTAAGGCCGGATCATGTTAACGAAAAAATTTGAAATCCAGTTGTCTGTATCTTCTATTCTTTTCCGAGTGGTGGCATTTAATGGCGTGTCATTATTTGAAGCGACACAAATACCTTTAAACAAATATCACATTCACGTTATCTTTCGCGAAACAAAAATATTTTTCGTTTTAGTCTTGTTTGGTTCTTGGACTCATTTCTGATAACCAGCGTCACCAGGTATACCCTCCCCATTATCTCTCACCAGAGGCTCCTCATTAAGTCAGGGTGGCAGGAACCGCTCCCCGTGCTCTATCTCGCGCCACCACTTTACGCATCTGATGCCCAGAAACGTAAATATGTTTATTGCAACAACTTTCCTCCACTTCCCCTCCCTCCCCACCCTCCCCTCCCCAGCTGATGATAGACTCTCCCAGGTGGATGGTGGATTCTCCCCAGCTGATAGTGGATTCTTCCTACTTGATGGAGGAGTCTCCCCACCTGACAGTGAACTCTCCCCAGCTGATGGTGGACTCTCCCCACCTGACAGTGGACTCTCCCCAGCTGACAGTGGACTCTCCCCAGCTAATAGTGAACTCTCCTCAGCTGTTGGTGGACTTTCCCCACCTGACAATGGACTCTCCCCAGCTGACAATGGACTCTCCCCAGCTGACAATGGACTCTCCCCAGCTGACAGTGGACTCTTCCCAGCTAATAGTGGACTCTCCCCACCTGACAGTGGACTCTCCCCAGCTAACAGTGGACTCTCCCCACCTGACAGTGGACTTTCCCCAGCTAATAGTGGACTCTCCTCACCTGATGGCGTTGTCATGTTCTCATGAGCTAGCCAAACCTGGATATGGTTCATGCCCGTCTCCTCCAAGTGCTGATGCAGTACATATATATCAATCAGTTCGTCTCTCCTGTTGACGTGAACATTCGAAATGTCTATATTTCTTCACCAAGAAATGCCTTTCGTATGGGATAAGTATCTACAAGGCCATAAATACAGTTCGAGAATACTTTTTTTTTTCTCTCTCTCTATTTTAAGTTATAATGACTGCTGCTTAATTAAGAACTGATTAGAGGAATTTGCATCGATGGGTGATGCGCTCTCTGTCAAAACCAGGTGCATGATGAAATTGGCTATTAATACGCAGAGAGTAGGAAGTAAATTTTGATAGAATAACGAGAGCAAGTAACTCTGGGTTCCGTTGTTTCTGCGGACTTCAGTCCCCAGTGCCAGAGGTCATTACCGTGGTCAAGTGGTCTGGGTCAAAGGTATCCCATCAAGTGTTCCCTTTAGGTAAGGCGCAGCCACCAGTATGGGCACAGACGTCAAGTAAAAACCAACCCCCCTCAAATTTACCATTGCTCATAGTCTGATTCACAGCATTGGAGGAGAGAAGTAAAATATACTTTGTTCCGTACCGTGGCACCACTCTCTGAGTCAGAGAGTGCATTACAGACGCAAGGAAGATCGCCACTCACTCAATATCACTGCACGCCAGACTCTTTACATCTGTCAAGGAACCTCAGATTATAAAACATTTTGACGGTATTAGGTTTTGGTTACGATTGTGGAGTTCAGATGCCACAAAACATCCTCTCGGCCTGTTCTCTCTCTCAAGTCAAGGTCTGGGTCTCTGATATGCAATACAGATGGTGTGTAACACTCTCCCAACCGCGTGTTCATTTAGTCTGAGACTCAACACCACTGAAGAGCACGAATTTCTCACAACACCCTCCTGCCTATGATCCCTCATTGTGAGGCTGAGCACTATTGAGGAATACAATCATCATGCAAACCCTTCCCATGGATTCTAATGTCCTTTTTTTGAGGAATACAAACCTCCTATGACAACACCCTACCATCCGGTGGTACTTTAGCTTAAGGTCTGAGTTCACCACTGTGGAATGCAAACAAGTCAGGGAAACTCCACTCCTTTGAGGCACTTGAAAAGAGAGATAGATAGAGAGAGAGAGAGAGATAGATAAAGTAACTCTTGCTTATCCTACGCTAACACGGTCCAAAGCCAGAGATCCCGAACCAGAAAATAAAAGAAATAAACGTCAAAAAGAGGAAGAAAATCCTCCACTCCTTCTATGTAAGAGTTGAGGTAAATGTTGCCATGTGGGACGCCTTTGAAATCGCCAAGGACATAGCTCACGGCGTCCTGTCCAGCGTACCCATCCTAACCTGTGAGCCAGCCGCCACCTGTGGTGCGTCAAAGTCAGCCAGACCCCTGGCTGGCTTTATGGGGCTGGCACGATATTAAACTTGGACTCCTCCCCACGCCAGGCATAGCGGCAAAGACACGCTGTGCGTTTGGCCTCCACACAGAGATCACCTCTCTCTCTCTCTCTCTCTCTCTCTCTCTCTCTCTCTAACACACACACACGCAGTCATATACCTTACAGAACGTGTGGTGTCGGCAGACATCTTAGGAGTAGCTCTAACCAACCACAGTAGGGCTCAGGTAACCACACTCTCCTCCTCTACGGTTACCACAGCTTAACTAACGCTAGCGTCGGCACACTTCATAGGGACACGCCAGCCAACCAACACACGAAGTAAGCTAAACTTACTTTCTACTTAAGTAAACTCCACCTAACTTACTTTCTACTCAAGTAAACTCCACTCATCTTACTTTCCACTCAAGTAAACTCCTCTTAACTAATTTCCACTCAAGTAAACTCCATATAATCTACTTTACAATCAAGTAAACTCCTTTTGACTAAAGTTGCCCTGCGTTTACTAGTAAACTCTCTCCCGCCGGGAATGTTCAGAATATTTCATAGACATCCCGAAAACTTTGTAGGACTTTAGTTATTACTTCTTTATCTATCAGTCCTTAGAACAGATGATGTGAATGACACACACACACACACACATTTATATATATGAACCAGGTATGGTAATGGCTTCTATTACTTCATGTACACGCCTTGGCCGCTCAAAGGTATTGCAATGACGGCTGCAGGAGAGGGAGTGGTAGCAGCATTGGTGGTCTTCTCGGCCAGGCTGGCATCTCAACACAACCCGCCCTGTACTGTGTTGTATATAACGGACGCCCACCTCGGGAACGCCACTGTGCCAACCTCTCTCATGTAGCCTCTTGGCTTTATGATTCCTCACTGAAATCCATTCAGATGTTTTCCCATCAATCTAATGGTATAAGAGAAGAAAGTATGGAAGATGTTAATATTTCCTTTGCTAAAGTGAAAAGTTAAGGGTTGGAATAATACAAAAATGTTCCAGTGACTAGAGGGGATCGTCGAAATCTACCTTCCTGGTCTCTTACCATCGATACTCCCATTTGTTTTCTCCCTTTTCTCACACTATTAGTCTCCTTCCAAGCATCTTATTCTCCCTGAAGTTTACTGATAATCGTTTACCTCAACTCTCATTTACCCTCTTTTTCAGCCCCTGCCCCTTCTTCCTCTTGACCAGCCACTTCTCGTACGACTCTAAATCTCTTGCACTCCTTCCCTATAAGCACCACCCATATACTTTTCTTTCCTCTTTCAATTGAAAGTTTACTTCGTTATCCCACCACAACAGAATAAGATAAATAGAATGAACAAGTTAAACAGTTCTGCTCAAATGTTTGTAGACCAGCCTCCTAAAGGTAGACAATTTATAGGAGAAATAGAAGGACGAAAAAGAGAAGAGAATTCGACAGTTTGGCCGTTCGAGGAAAGAAGGTGGTGGTCCATCCTCATGTGGTTGGTCCCCATATAGAAACTGTTGGAAGCAGCTGCCAAACATGTGCCACTGGTCCAAGTTATAGTAACACAATAATTGAATCATCTTCTGCTATTAGTATATCCTGCCATGTTGTTCTTACTATTGTGTACAACTGTACCCATATTATAGGTCCAACAGAAACGATTTATATGTAAGTGTTCTCCTGGTGTTACTTCACTTATAGTATAAGAGTGTCTAGTGGCTGAAGATGCATTTTCTAACACTGAAAGTCACCATGTCAGACGTGAATAACTTATCACTTCTGTTTCAGGAGAGCCCCCGCTAGCGAGAGCTGGCAGTCGCGAGGGAGGTGGTGCGCTGGTCATAAGAGAGATGAGCCTCAACAGAGACTTTCAGTCTTGGACGTAGATACCACTCGAGGAAGTCCTCCATTCCCCTAGTGAGGCGCGGCTTGTGGCGTGCAGTGATGGACGCGTGATACAGTGAGACGGACAATCCCCCTGCACTGCCGTACGTGTGTGTGCTACCGCGTTTCAATACACGATTCTGAAACCATGGACTCTCTCTCACGTGAATTAGCCATGGGTGTGTCCTTACAGTGAATGTGAGGGAGTTGGATAATGTGGCTAGACTTGAAGAGTGTTGAACCCTGTGACCCAGTTACCCACTCTGTGTACGACTCTCAGAAGCGTGAGTGTGTTTTCCTGCTGTAAATCAAGAAGCTGTGATACCGGAAAACTTTTTTGATATTTTACTTTGTGTCAAAACGTGCAGAGAACCTGGTCTGAAAACTCGTTTCTAATTACCGTAATGGATCATGTCAGACACAAGTGTGCGTGGGATGAAGACGAGTTAAGTGGCCTAGTCAGTGTGAAGTGGAAACTGCTACAAGATAACTTGTGTCTGCCCTGCCAGTGACACGGGAACCCTTGCTCTTACGTACTGTTTATATTTACGTGTTACGTATTCAAGATCAGTGTTCCTTGATAAGGCAGTATATCTTACACTGTGTTTCTGAAAAAACTGTTCGCTTCGATGTAAGTCATTAAATAAACAGTAAATATAGGTAAATACGCTGTAAATATTAGCGCAAATCCATGGTCTAGAAAAAAGAGCAAAATATTGAGAGACAAAATGGTTCAAGCTGTACATTTTCTCTGGCGGAAAATATTTTTTAGACACCAGAACCGAAAAATATTATAGAATAAAGACCAATAAATCATTGCCTCTCCCCCTACAGCCTCGATATATTATCACCTAAACTATTTCCTATAACCGAACTGCCTTCTGGAAAAAGGCATATCATATCGCATGAAAACTGACGCGAGAAGAAAGCGTGAGAAGAAAATTAATTTCGTCCACCTAGTCTCGCCTTCGCGTGTGTCACAGACGATCGAACCCAACCAACCCAACACCACCCGGGAGCACTGTGAGGGGCGGCCCGAGAGACATGGAGTGGTCGACGGCAGTCACGACGGAGTCGACGCCAGCGGCCATGACACCCGTGCCCAGCGCTGACATCTGGGGCCTGACGTACTCCTCTCTCTCTCCCTTCATCAACACAAACGTATCGGAAGGTGAGATACGTAACCTTTTCATTTGCTGAATATGATATTAACGAGTCTTGTTAGGTTCCTGGAAATATTCTAGTAGAAATATTAACCAGTCTTCAACACTGATGGAAAATGGGATCTCCATTCACCATGGGCTATTTCTTTAATCTAATGACTTTGCTAATCTCCCCACTCACATGGCATTACGCGAGTTAGACATGACAAGCACCCACAAAATACAAAGTTGTAGGTGTACGAATATAGGTATAAATTACAGAAGTGGGAGTAGGTCCCCATGTAACTAGTACATAAGAATAGGCAAAGTACAGGATGGTTCTGTAGAGTAATACACGAGGTTACAGAGACTGTCCAAGGGCCGTGTGTATTCAGCCACATACACAGTTCTGTTAGAGTCATGACTCACATATATGGACACTGGTGACATACGAACCCGGTTACAGAGGAAGGTTGAAGAGCCTATGCAATCATTACAGACATACAACATATCACAAGTAAGATCGGTGCAGTATACAATTTTCTATACTTTTGTCATGGGTCTCCTGCAGCTTTTCACGGTTCAGCTACATCCGGTTCCAGGGAATTAATGAATTCCTCCAGAGTGAAAAGTTCCTCGACAAAACTGTTTTCCCTCTCGTCCTTTGACGATGATACAGCCACGCCAAAGGTAACTTTTTCATCCGCTCTGTAACCTCAAGGCAAATGAGTCTAGAAACGTCTATTACACACACACACACACACACACACACACACACACACACACACATATATATATATATTTTATATATATATATATATATATATATATATATATATATATATATATATATATATACTGTAGCAGTTGAGAATGTTGAGTCCATTTTTGCAGACATTATAGATAGGCTTCGTAAGAAGGTTACAGTAGGACTAATTCATGGGCACCCAGCACAGACACCAGAGGTAGACGAGGGATTTTATGATCAATTAGCAAAAGTTTGTGTCGAACAAAAATTCTGTTGTAGAAGACAGATTGAAACATATTAGTATCTATATAGAGGAAATTCCTTTCCAGCGTCTCTGGGCGCGGACTTACCGGTATCTAAGTGGAGAGAAACCCTTTCCCGTGTTTCCAGACGAAGACTCTGCCTAAATCTGCTTGATAACGCCTTAATGCAATTAGTCAAGAAATCTACTCGCGACGAGAATGTATCAAATTTAGTCTTAACTACGGAAGTGGATCTCATTCATAATGCTGAAGACGGTGAAGAGATTGATGCAAATGATCACGGACAAATTAATTTTGAGGTCACTTTCGACACTCTGCATGTAATGTTGGTCAACTTGACTGTCGCCAGTGAGTCTACTGCGCACTGGCACATGCCTCATCTACTACTTTGAAAGTGTTACTGAAGCTTTTCAGAGTTACGTTCATATCAATTCATTGACCATATCATGCCAGATTTCCCCTCTCAAAAGCAATGCGAAGATCATTAGAATTAGCAAGTTAGTATTCACCGATTTTTTGGACGACCGGGTTCAACAAGTTTAATATTTCACTTTAATAATTTTTGGCTGTTTAAACATCACTAGAACAATAGTGCGTTTCTGTCTATAGCCATGAACTCTTAAACCAAAGAATACAACACTTCCTTTACCTCTTGTTGGATGAGTGGTCGTTGAACGGTCCATTGCTAACCCTGTAAGCGCCCTGGAGGGTATCGAGCAACCCTGGATGAATCACATGTAGAAGACGTCAAAGCTGGGACACCATCAGCCTCACGGCCCTTGACACTGTCATGTGGAACCACAGTATACAGCAGCTCGGCGGTTTCGGAAGACTTTGCCCGAGTTGTGTGCACATCCAACCCCCTCCTCATAGACTCTGCACCTCGGGGAAGACTTTCCTGAAAGGTGTTAGGAGGAGGTAGCCGTGTTTTCTGCTGAGCAGCCTTACGGGCGCGCAGGTGATGTCGGGAGATCAATCCGGGTCGTCAGCAAGGTTGTGTGTGTGTGTGTGGGAGGGGACGTCTTAAGTGGCACGGTGGGATTCAGACTGTATCCATTATGTAAGTGGTTCCGGGATTCGAGCAGTGTTGTCGGGAGAGTTGGTCATCAGGAGCTCGTAAGTCAGCCGAGAGAGTTTTTCAACGGGGCGGAACTCGATGCTGAAATAAGAGAGGAGGTGCGAGGACTTATGTAAACAGAATTAGATGAGAGAGACAAGTCTGCCCGCCTGATCCGGTAATACCTGAGAAACATTATCTCTAACCTGCCCTCACCTGAGATCACTTGAGGCTGCGGACAGTGAGGAGTTCCTCTTGCGTCTGGTACATAATGTTAAGAAGGTATGCACAAGTGGTTCGCATTTAAGCTTCATTACATGTTCCAAGGTATATTTTGATGTGCCAGACTCCGCAAATACTGGTACCCAGAAAATAGCACAGGTGAACATAATTTCATCTGTTTCCTGGTCAGCAGTGTGACGCTCTATGTATGTATAAATTTGAAGTAAATTTCGTTTTGAGCAAATCACGTCCTTGAATAATATAAGAAAATTAAACCCATATTTGAGTTCACTAGACCTGCCGTTGTCAGTGTAAATGATCGAAGTGTTTTATTTATAAGAGTCGGGAAGAATGAATCAAAACATTACTAAAGACATCTGAAGGTTATGTATATTGCGTTGTCCAGTAGAAAAATTCAGTTCAAATATCATTTTAGAAGACTTTGAGGTTGTTCACAAAGATCTGAAAGAATATTAACCGTATGCCACTATAGTCCTAGGGAAGGCATCCCACATGTTGGAAATACTGAACTTGTGAAATTGTACAAGATACAATAGAATCGTATGTAAGCTGAATGCTCAAATTTCCGATTGAAGTTTATGCTTAAAGACGACTAACTAAGTTTAACAAAACCTTACTCTCAGACCAGTCTCATATTGCTATTCATGCAGGGCTTAACCGAACCATGCAATCTCAATTATCTTTCTACGCCTATCGATATTAGCTCAGTGGGACCAGCTTCACAAAGACTTCGAAAGTGGTTAACTAAAAATGCTAACCTCACTAGCTGGGGTAATCTCCAACTAGCATATTGACATTATCAAACACTTGACTATGAAACTGAGAGAGAGAGAGAGAGAGAGAAAAAAAAAAGATTTACCAACGAGAAACTTTTGATGTGAACTTGTCATTTACGATCGTCCATGTTCAAGTTTATTACGTTTTCTTAGAGATAAACTACACGACGTTGATCAAGCAGCGAGCCATGATGTTTTACTAAGCTTACTGAATCATGTGTCATAGACACTGCATTTAAGGCTGATAACCAAACTGTGCAAACAAACATTGAGCTTGGCAACAGGTCAACAGCACTTTCTCGGGCTGTGTGCAACGTCCCTGGAAATTGTTGAATGTCAGTTGTACCCAACCTCTTTGCAGCATTACATAATGTCATGATTTAAGTTGAGGATATGCTTTGTATTTGGGCCAGAAATAAGTGAGTTATCTAAGTATCCTAGTTAATACAACACAGCATAACGGCTGAACTGCATCGTAACGATATATGTGTTGCTGAGTCCATAGTACATTCTACACACGACTTTTTTCTTTTTTTTTTGACAATCCTGCGGTCTCCAAGACGCAGTAGGTTTAAATTGGCTCCATTGCATGTGAAAAGCCCCATTCACCAATGTCCCTGTCGAGCCTGTCATCAAGATAAATTGCGTCTCTATGTAGTCACCCTGAACTTCAGGTCCCAGCGTTAACCTACACTAACACGGGAGTACGTGAGAAGGACAGATAATAGGTGACTGGTTAGTACATAACGAGATTGTCTATGGAAAAAAAATGATAAAGTTAATTATAGCGGTAGAAACAGAATAGCAAAGGGTAAGGCGCCTTCCATACCCACCTCTCCCCTTGACTCAACTTCCAGCAGGAAAAAAATAAAGAGAAAAAGTATTTTGTGCAGTATTGTGGCAAGATACTGGCATGGAGATCTTACAAGAAAGTTTGGGCTGAAAAAAGGCTCCCTATCAGTCTGATGACACCTACCCTGCGGGTGGATTCTTTAAAAACAAAGAAAAATTAATGGGAATGTGTGCCCCTTACTGGCAAGAGATGTCGGTGAAATATTTTTCTACCTTTAGTGTTCTGAGGACATCCAGTTTTGTGTGTTGCCTTGATTGGTGATGCTTGTGGTGATGGGACTTAAATGTCGATGATTAAAATATCTGGTGTTTTACTGAGTGGTATCGATTTGCTTTTCAAAATCTTATGAGGGTACAGGTTGGATTGATGTCTGTCTGGAGTTAAAAGAGTAACTAAAGACTTCTGTGTAGATGTACGCATTCCGCTCTCGGTGAACCCTTGTTCAAATTATGTAGTGTTGCATATTTGTCGTTGCTTCTGTGGTGTCAGGATGCTACATAGATACACAGACCACACAGACCCCAAGTCCAAGCGAGGTGGTCTGGCCTTAAAAGCTAAGAAAAGTAAAGAAAGAAAAGGTCCCCTTGTCAGCAGTAGAAGAAAGGGATTGCAAAGTGATTGTGAGGTCGTCTCCACATGAATGGCCCTTCATATTCTGGTCTACAGGAGAACAATGGGAGGTCATATAGGAAGAGGAAAAAGAACGCTGGAGAAAGAACTGCTCCTTGGGCGACTCCATTTTCGAGCTTAGAGGGTTTTAAGGTAAGGCCTTTGTGAGTGGCTGTCTTGGCGGCCAGTTTCGAAGTTAGCCAACCACTTATTTCTCATTGTTCTGGGGGGTATGGTACCAGTTGTTCCTTATCTGTGGATGTGCCGGAGGAGTATCATATGCTTTGTTGATGTTTACTGCCACTAACAATGCGGAAAACGGGGTTGTGGTTGGTGGAAGCCATCATCGATATGCTATGTGAGGTCAGTGTGGAGTGCGGTGGTTGGCAGGATGATTGGGTCAAATTTACCCATGTTCCTTCCACAAGAGTGGGATGTTTCGTTTGATTCTGTTGTGGATCAGTTTTCCAGACAGTTTGGCCACTGAAGACAGAAGTGGTAGAGGACAGTAAGAGGATGTTGTGGGTCTTATTATGCAGCCAGGAGTGGTATAAGATACCTGAAAATGCTTAGCTTGGAATAAGGCCAAAGAATTTAATGTGAAAGTTTGATACGTCCTCAGGGCTGGTTGTAGGAGAGTTGTTTAAGGTCATAATTGCAGTGGGAATGAAGGATGGTTAAACGGCTGTTTCAGGATGGATTTTATGTAGGTTTTTCATGACTTTCCCATTCAGAGTTGAGGGCAGTTTGTGGCTGGTTTTAGAGTATTGTCTCATAAGTATGTGTGTTCTTTGGGATAAGGAATATCACTGGAATCGGTCAGATGTGTGTGTGTGGGTCGAATGTGTGGGATTGGTTAGTACAGGAGGTGTAGACCTTTACTTAACGTGCGCCAGAGTTGGTTGGTGTGTGTGTGTGTGTGTGTTTAAACATAAGCCAAACAGTAAGACCAGCAACATGACAAAGGTGGAACACTTGAAAGTGCTGCTGTCTACATCTTCTCCGGTTCCATTACCTCCGGCTCCTCAACCAATGAGCCAGAAATGCCTGTAGGTAAGATGAAACGAGCAAGGGGTCAGATGGTACAAGATGGATGAAAGTAGTATTATTTGAGGACATGAGATAACATCGGGAAGAGGGAAGGTGGGGAGGGGGGTGTAGGAGAGGGGCTTACATACTCAAGGGCTTCTCCGCTCAAGTGGTAACAACACCCGGATCCTCTTCTTTAGTTATTTATGTAGAGGAATTGTGCCATGTTTAACCTAGTGTTCCCCGTAGGCTCCTTTATCCCTCCGGATGCATCGATACGCTTAAATTATTACAGTTCTCGACAATGGTAGAAGATTTTTGCCTTCGCTCGCTGTCGGATGCGCCGTGCCTCAGCTCGGTTCGACCAGGCAGCACTTCTTCACTATAGGAATGAAAACTTTTACCTCTCATATTGTTTATTTGATTATTCCTGTGGTTTCGCGACAGGTCTCATACTGATTATCTTTTTCTTAAACCATTCTTAGCATCGACTTTCTTTTACTCTCTCACATTCCTTCTCATTCACGACTTATTTCATTGCTGTCTGTGGACTGCGGACGTGACCAGCGTGATTAAACAAAGGAAGATCACACGACAAGACGTCTGGTCTTAGACCAAGTTGAGGAGGCAGAAGAGCCTCTGATACCATCATAATATATTTAAGATGTATATTTGAGATAAGATAAGGATTTCTCGTGATGTGAAACCTTCGACCAAAGAAAAGAAATATTGCCGTACATCTGTCTTTGTTAGATATATTATCATTTGTCTAACTTCATATATTCTGCCATCTGTCTGTAGATATGTGCCGCCTGTCCGTAGATAAGTTGTGCCAACTGTCCCTTACATACGTTTTACCGTCTATCCAAAGATGTGTTCTACCCTCTGTCCGTAAAAAATGTTCTGCCTCCTATGAGTTCTTCTGTCTGTCCATAGATGTGTTCTGCCGTCTATCCGCTGTCTGTCCGCAAGTACGTCCTGCCATCTGTTCGTAAATACGCCACCTGTACTTAGGCATTTTGTGCCATTTGTCCGTAGATGTGTTCTGCCATCTGTCCGTGGATAGAGAGGTTCTTCGACCTGTCCTTACCGTTATGACTTTTCACTACACCTTCACCACACTATAGACAAGCTGGTGTAAGGGTTGGTGCATTGGATTCTAAAAATCTATTTCCTTTTTTCCTCGTAGGATAACTCTATGAATTCAGTATAAGTACTTTGTTTTCATTACTAGTTCGCTGTTACACATCTGTTATTTAGCTGACTTCGACGGTAGGGTTCCTGTATCCAGAGGTTTTGATGCTAGTCTTCAAAGAGATCAGTGAAAGGTTGATAAGCAACTTCTTGACACAGCGTAGATCGATGAAAATAAATTCGTAAAAAATAAACATTCTAACAGGTATATGACATATAGTTACTTACTTGCTTGTTTGCTTATCTATTCTTTTCATGAAAAGAATATACGCACGTTCAAAGGAGATTAAGGTCAAGCAAATTGCTTTTACATTTTCAAAGGATGTGATCGATAAATTAAGAAACAGAATCTGAAACCATTTAGCAGATGTGGTTACACGGATTGGCCAGCTTTGATCGGACTATGAAGTGTTTGTCTTCTAAATATGCTGACGTGAATGGAAGGTAAAAAAACTCTCCATTGGCCTTGACTACACATAACCTTCGTAAACACTGTAATATCAAGTTGGCCTGGTATGAATTTACCTCAAGAACTTTGTTTATGATATAGAGCGAGGCCGACCAGTTGTTGTGCTGCAAGGCATTAGGAACACCTCCCACACACACACACACACACACACACACACACACACACACACACACGGGCCAGCCGAAGTCGGGTCCACATGGGTTCGAGTCCTGGGCGTGACAGTCGACCCACACACCCAACCCAAGCGTCCATCCTCTCCCAGGGGCTGGTCGATAAAATGTGTGTGTGTGTGTGTGTGTGTGTGTGTGTGTAAGTGTGTGTACGTGTGTGTGTGCATAGTTGTACAGGAGTAAAGACGTGGTACATATATACAAGGATAAGAGACGAGGGGTAACACGAGTTGAAAACTCTCTCTCTCTCTCTCTCTCTCTCTCTCTCTCTCTCTCTCTCTCTCTCCCTCTC